>JAOWCC010000577.1:11969328-12167024 GCA_030867875.1 Actinernus sp. WN-2022 | reverse complement strand
AATATGTTTTAAGGTAAATTTTGCGCGGGAAATTCGCGCGGCCGCCACCAGACTGACCGTAATACACACGCGCAGACGTTTGACCGCTGTGTGCCACCTAGGTACTTTGTGTAACGTACACATGAACCCGGTTTTTTTATTTATTAAAAAGCATTATATTTATCTGTTGTTTATCTGTTGAGTTTAGTGATCTCCCCTACTGAGTACTATCTGTATACGTTTCACGAAGTACCTACCAGATACTAGGCCACAAAAATCGCGGCCTCTCGAGATGAGATTGGGGGGAGGGGGTAGCCCTAGACAGATTGTGCTAGTGAATTTCGGAAAAGTTGCTTCGAAAAAAAATTATAATAATAATAACGGATTAATCAGTGGCATTTCCACGAGGTGGCTCTTCATCCACTGATAGGCCTACGATTTAACGTCCTTATCCGAGAGGCGTGAAGGTCTAACCATGTGCAGCTCGTGAACGAAATTGTTTCACAAAGGCAGCACCCTTCTTCTCAGTTATTTTAAGACCCCGAGTGTTGGTCTGGCCGGGGTTTGAACCCGCGACCTCCCGCACGACAGACCGGCACTTAACCATTGAGCTAACCGGGAGGCGGTTAGCCTAAAATTTGCTAAAAAGTTGCTGAAAAGGAAAAAATGTTGCTGCCAAAATCTGAAAAGTTGCTCTCAAAATTAAGTGTCTCTAAGCACAGATATTGACTAGTTGTCTGTTTTATTGCATCAATACACATTTTTTCCTGTAATAGTGGAATAAATCACCACAGGCAACCCAAATTACCCAATGGTCAGAGCTCAGGCCCCAGAGTCAAAGGACTAATGGCCAGCCTGTCGGCGAAAAAAAAAAAACGCTTTTAAACGACACAAAGATGTTTATAAGAATTTACTTCTACCATATTACCAATGAGGAAATGTTCAAAACTTCAAAAATTCTAGATCTTGGTTCAAATAAGCTCAAAGTTGCTAAAAATGTGCTAACTTTAGGAAAAGTTGCTCGTTTGCTAAACAGTTGCTCAAAATCCCCAAAGTTGCTAAAAAGTTGCCAAGCACAATCTGTCTAGGCCTAGAAGGGGGGACAAGCGAAATCATAAAAATTACCCGCGATGTGTCAGAGGAGTTAATTCAGTGTTTTGAACAGCCTTATTTTGTCGGGCGGTCTGTACTTAAGGGACCATTCATTATTTATGCCAGGGGGTGGGCTGGCAAGAATGAGGGGGGGGGGGGGGGGGGGCACGATAAATTCAGGACACTCGAGGGGGGGTCATCAGAAAATATGGAAACAAATGTGGGGGTGGGGGGCTATTTTACAAATTAAATCTAGAGGGGTCATGAGTTTTCTCTTTTCCTTGGAAGGGGGGTCAAGAGGTTTTGTTTAGGCTTATGATGGATCTTGCCAGCTCACCCCCTGGCATAAATAATGAATGGTCCCTAATTGGCGAAGGTTGTAGTGTATCAAGGAGAATAAGCAGAGATCACGTGGCACCTTCAGTCTGTAGTGCTCTCAATCTCGTATCCAGATCCTGTATGTTGCTTACTGCGCATGCTCGATGAAAATACTAGACAGCGACAGCCTGGCTGAATAACCAGGGCGCATGCGCGAGCTGGTGCGTAAATCGGCGGGAATTTTGCCGAAAACACTATCTGTTTATAGCGTTTGAATTGAAGGCAATTGTATCCCAGTGGGCAAGACTTAACCTATATATTTAGTAGCGTTACGGAATGTACACAATAGAGTACCGAAGTGATGACGTCATAAATAATAAATTTTCCCTTTAACAACATTTGACCACAGTTGCAGAAAGAACACGATAAAAGAACATTACATAGCAAAAATGAGGTGAATAAGATGAAAAGCGGCCGAGATATGGGCATTGGAATATATAATATTCTTTAACAAAACAATGTATTTTTGTCCTGGTTCCTAAGTTTATGAGCCAGTACAAAAATACAGTGATTTGTTAAAGAAAAGTATATATTCCAATGCCCATATCTCAGCTGCTTTTCATCGTATACACCTCATTTTTGGTATGTAATGTTCTTTTATATTGCTCTTTCTGAATCAGTGGTCCAAACATTCTACATCTAAATTTTGCAAATTTGTGACGTCACACTTCGGTACTCTATTGGGTAGTAATTAATGCAGTATGTTGTTATGTTATATAAACAAGTTATATAATCCCGTTGGGATAATGTTGAGGGTGTATAAAGAGGAGTGATTAATATGTAAGAATCATTCGAAGGCGTTTCTCTACCTTGATACCTAAATTTTCTTTAAGACATATGTTAAGAGTAGAGGAAATGTACTGACTACACATCTAATATATAGACTTGATTTGCCAACATTATATACTGCTGTAATTAACAAAGCATACATGTCCGACAAGTATCAATAAACGAGATGCCCGCCCCTGATCTGTTGTTTGTGTTTAATGCAGTTTAGCTATTAAATGTGTTATGCTCGTTTCAGAGTGATAAGAGTATAAACACTGTTCAAAACATATGTTGTTTCTAAGTTTCTGGAGGAAATGGTCTGAGTAGTTGAATCTTATCCTTCCAGCAAAACTCTTATTTTTCGCAGAAAACTCGCTAAATTTTTAAATTTCCGCCATTTTTGTATACGCTGCAGTCGTCCCGAGTCCCCGCGCGTCACGTTATTCAGTAAATGGGTCTGGGTCGAGATTAGTTATTCAGCTCTGTCAGTCCAACACGGTATCTCCCTTAGATTGACTGTTATCATCGCTAGAATTGATTATAATCCTCAATTTAACCTCGAGGTTAAAACCAGTCAAGTATAAAGATAAACAATTGTCAAATTCCGAACGGCGGTAGACGCGCTTGGTAGTACAAACGTCATGACCACTGCACTCTGCCTAAGCACTACACGCAAACGGATACGAGTTCGAGCCCGAGTAGGAGAGCTCAAGAAAATTCTTTCTCTCGTTTACCCACAGGTAGCCCAAGCTTGGGATCTGTATAATATTTAACAGCATTTGTATGGGATTTTTTAGTTTTCCATGTACAACGTAAATCTTGAATAAAACTCGACAAAAACCTATACAGTGTCTTCTTGTGTTCCTTAACTATGTCTGTGCCATGTTACAGCGAATTTTAGCAAAAATTTCCCTTAAAACCCTAACCCATGGGTTATTCAAGATTTACGTTGTACATGGAAAACTAAAAAATCCCATACAAATGCTGTTAAATATTATACAGATCCCAAGCTTGGGCTACCTGTGGTTTACCTTCCTTTCTTGTTTACCTGTGAACCCCTAGCTCTAGGTGAGTGAGAACCCGTCGTTTACCCGTGAACTCGTCCGATGGTTAGGGTTTGGTTTGTAGTTCGGGTTAGGGTTTGTCTTAGAATGATGATTATAATCAATTCTAGAGATTTTGACAATTGATGATAATAGTCAATCTAAGAGAGATGACGCGTTGGTCAGTCAGAGCCCAATTATTTTCGTCGAGCACGCGCAGTAAAAATCAAAAGGGGTCTGGGTACGAGATAGCATACTTCACAGACGTTCTTTTTGGCTCGTCACGTGACGAAACAAAAGAGGCCAGGTACGAGCTTGTAGTGCTCTGTCACGATGCGTGGAGTTAATGATCGTTTGGTAGTTGTTAACGGGCTACAAACAGTTAAAGTTTCCTCCTTCAATGCTTGATTGAAATAATAATACGGGATGGATATAGTTTGCCGACCCATACGGTCCCGTGCTTTCCTTTCAAACTAGATTTACAACCTTTACGTGACGGGGGCCGTACGTGTTGGACACGAGCGGGCCGGACTGAGAAAGCCGTCCGGTCCTGCTTGATATTTTGCTTGTTGTTTTGCCATTGAAAGTGGTCATATAAAAACTTATTGCATGGCTGAGTAATGTCGGGCCGGACGGGAAAATACGGTACTGTGTTCGTTCCGTACCGTCATGATCTCGAGCCAAATATTTTCCCCTCCGGCCCTCCCAATCAGTCAATAAGTATCTATTATATTTTCCTTGAAGAATATATCTATATACACAGTCTGATAGTCATTTTGCATATATATTTTCTGTTATTGTAGCCATCCTACATGTGTACGAGGTTCGTCAGTTTAATAAATGAAAATAACTGTGTCTGGCCCGGCCTGTGAATATAGAGCCCTCTTACCGTCACACAGGCCCTTCAAGGTAAAGAATAATGGTGAAATAGACATCCCATCTATTGCCATGACCATATAAATCATTCCTCAGCTGAAAACAATACGTATCTATAACGGCAAAAACAGCAGCAAAAATGCCGTAGATGGTAATATTATGATTAGGATGTAGCCTCCCCCGCGGAGGCAACGACTACTCAGTAAACCGGAAAACTACCGAAATCCCAGTCCCCTTCTTCTTCGCCACAGGTAACCCGATTCCGGTTTACTGAGTAGTTGCCTGCGGGGCGGCGGAGGCTAATTAGGATGATGATTATGACGACTATCACAACGTACAGCAGAGCTGATGCGATTGTCTCAGGTAACACTGATAATAATATTTGCCGAAGAAGTCTAAAGAATGGGTCGTGATAAGAAGCCAGTGGAGTGGAGGAGAGAAGTTCAAAGTAAGGTATTGCCGCTTGCAACTACATCAACATTTGTTTTATTCAAGAACTAAATTAGATTATAGAATTGCACAACTCCTTGAAATTATAGAAGGGAGAATACTTATGTCACCTGTAATCAACCACTAGGCTAATCAAGTCAGATGACCTGTGACTACATGCACCTCGCAGTCAGTTAGATCCAACATACATAATAATAAGTCTTTATTAATAATAATAATAATAATAATAATAATAATAATAATAATAATAATAATAAGTCTTTATTAACAAATACTAGCAACAGACGTGCGAGTTTACAAATATGCTAAAAATAGTTTTAAAAAGTATATAAATTCTAATAATTAATTATAATAATAGTAAAGAGAAAAATGTATAGTCTAAAGAAATGATTTAAAATGTTTTAGAAATGTTTTGCGTATCCACTACAGAAATGAACATGATGAAATTAAATAAGTTCGTTTAAAAACGTTCAGTACGGACACGAGGTAAAATAAAATTATGGCCACGGTCGCGTAACTGTCTTGTTCTCTTTTGCGGAAGTAGATCATAAAGGGGGTGATTAGGATTTAGAATAATTTTCTTCCAAAGTTTAAAGTCCCTTTCTCTAATGATGTCAGTAATTGGTACATATTTTGTTGTATAGCCAAATCTAATGGCTCTTCTACAAAATTTGTCAATACGACTTATATTGCATCCATCTTCTCCGTACTCATCTCTTACTACTCGTCTCTTAATCCGAGAACGATCCCGATGTACCACGGACCAATTCAGTCAAAGAGCTATTCAGTCTCAGATCTGTGAACATGTGCAGAAACGCCCACGGAAAATTCAGTTATCACAGGAGTAATTACCTTTATCGATCCGCTTTTGGCGCCCAGCTTAATTCGTCAGGAAAAGAATGTGGAGCCGACATGACTGATCACGAGAGACCTAAGACACTTCAGCACAATATGGACGCATTTTATTAGTTAACGGTTGTCAACCTCTCGTGGTGGGGTGGGGTGGGAGAATGTTCGTCCGCTCGAGTTTCCAACTGAAGCTCTTACATGGCATTCTTCAAATTCAACTGCCAAATGAATATAATAAACAAGCATATTTTCGAATGTCTTGCAGAGCGAAAGCCTTTTTAGAGGGCTTTCAAGCTAGATCTAGAGGTTGTCCTTCATTTTTCTAAAATTCTTTATTATACTGCATGAATGAACCATGATTCTTCGCATCAGGCAGTAAGCTTACTTATGGCTGTCTCGGTATCTGTAGCCTGTGTCCGCCGCTCATTCTGTAAAGAGTGCTTATCAACGTACGAGTGAATACATCACCAGTATTTTATTCACGTCCCCACATTTTAGTCCATACAAACAAGGACTCGATATCGCGATTTTGGAAGATTTCTCGAAATAAAGACTCGAAAATAGAAGTTTTTTAAAGCGGATCTTTCATGGACCATATGAATTTATCTTCCATGGTTTTTTCAATATTTCGATAATCATATAATACGGGTGCCTCCTTAGAACGCGCGATTTCATTGGCTGCACAGCGTGATTGATTTATGGGTTAGACTGGTGCAGTGCTTTATCGGCAAATACAGGCACGCGCTTACTGTACGATGAACAAAAAAAGCCCGAAAGCCCAATGCAGTATGAAGAAATTCTGATTTCATTGTACAGTCAGCAAGTGACTGTATTTGCCGATAAAGCACGAACATAAAATGTCTAACCCTTCTAATATTCAAACTGAGTGCATTGTCAGCAGTGAATTTAAATCAGTTGTCAATAACATAAAGAAATCAAATATTTCGCATGAATTAAATCATTTTACGGTAAATATCTTCACAAAGAAATGTCCTTTCAATAGACAACGAATAAAAACAGGACTTTTAATATCCAACTAAGTAGATAACTTTGCAAAGAATAATTTAGTTTGGCGTTCGGTCCGTGAAGTTGACGGAATGACAAAGACAAAGCGAAGCCGCCTTGCGAGCTCAATAGGAGATATTGTAGTTGAGTCTACGAATAGCGGTTTCAGCGGTATTGACCCAAACGCCTCACTTCAATGTAATGAAGCGCTATTCAAACTGTGTATCTAAATTAGTCGTGCTTGTTTAGGAGGGTGTTGGTGTCGTGTAAGAATGATGGTTTCAATGGCGCTTCATTACATTGAAGTGAGGCGTTCGGGTCAATACCGCTGAAACTGCTATTCGTAGACTCAACTACAATATCTCCTATTGAATCAGTATACTCGAAAACGTTTCTCTTCAATGGAGCCATGTATTCAAATATCAATTATTCTGAGCCGACTTAACTCCTACGGAAAGTCTACTTTCTTTAATAGTTTCTTTCATTCAAAAATGACTAACCTGCAGATTTCAGTGAATTGAAATCTTGAAACCGGCCTCCATGTGCTCGGCTCTGATGCAAACATTTTCCAAATAAAAAAATCATTGGTTTTCGAACCATCCACTGAATTCTCACTTCATTTTCTCCTCTTATTGACAGAGTAAGCAGGTCTCGGAAATAAAATCGATTTCTTCAGTAAGACTACTGGAGTGTTGTAAAACCTTTTGTTCACTCGGACACGTTTACTTGTACCGTTCCAGCGCTTGCAGATCAGCCAATTCCAACGAAGATCATGCAAAAGTTCGCCTCAAAATATATATCTTCTGTCACACAGGAGATAGAGTTCAATCCTACCGTTACGTTTCTAGTAATTGTCTACATTTTCACTGTTAAATATACGATTGGAACGAGGTATTCCAAGCCGTGCAAACACGTACTGATTTCCCGTAGGGAAAAGAAGATCTGGGTCGAGTGCTTTGTTCTCCTATAATGCACGCTCGTTAGCCAATCACGGATTGGATTTTGTAAAATGCACGAATTTGAATATTAATTTCTTATAATGCACGCTCGAGAATTTATTTACGTGCAGTATTTTGTAAAAGAACATGGAGAACCATCTTAAATAACCACCAATACTGCTGAAAAGAGCACCTAAAAATTAGTCCAAACCCCAAATTTCGAAAGTTATGGAGCAAATATATGTACAGGCCCGCAAAGAACGCAACTTTTACAGGCGTTTCTGTCAGTGGAAGTAGCAATCACCCCAACCCCCTCCCCCCCCCCCCCCCCCAACTATACAAACGTCTGTAAACATTGCGCGGTTTACTCGACTATAATTTCGCTTCTACGTAAGTCTGATAACTCTCAACCAGTGAAACATTTTATGAATAGTAATAATAGGTAATGGCTCCTGGTAGCATATAATACCAGTACACGTCAGTCCAAACTTGCAAGACGTTCTACAAAGAAGACCACCATTTTCATGCACTAAAATATCCATTTGATATTTGCATTCATATACCCGTACTTCAAGCGTGAAAGAGAGCAGTTTCATGTTCGGCTCATAACGAACATTCTCTCCCTCCCTCCGTCAGGGGCTTCTTGTTTGCCGCTCTGGTTCAGTTTAAAAAAATACAATTATTATAAAAGTATACAATTATTATAAAACTTGAATTGATCTTGTCACTTTCCACGCAATGTTCTCCCATTTAAAGCTTTTTGATTTGTCATGCTTCAGTCGTTCACAATCATTTCGATTTCTTCTGAGAATTCAGTTAATTAGTACTGGTTCAGTGAAGGTAAATTGAGCATTAAGATCAATATCAAACACTTAAGTAGCGAAAACATTGCATCAAAATGTTGATTATTTGATTAACCCCACTATTAACCCTTGGATGCTTGCATGGAATAAACAAAATTCCCACTTCAGACCTTGAAGATCTGAACACCTTGCGGCATACTTTCGCCAGTATCAAGAAACCTTATTAGGCAGTAGTAATTCCACTTATTATATATATTTGCAAACTGAACACACGCATATGCTCAACAACGCAAGAAATATAAGACCGTACCGGTACAGTAACATTAAAATGGATTCCCGTTTGCCATAATGCAGTTTTTCAGCAGATCATAACAACTTGTTAATCAGCTAATCCTCGGCTGTGTATTTTTACTCGTCATTCCCATTTTGGCTCAGTCGCCAAAATACGCACCCGTATATTCTTGGATTGCAATCATTCCTAAGGGAATACAATTGCAAAAGCGTAGCGGCCATCTTGGTTGGTAGGAACTGAAAAGAAGCAAATGTGGTTTATTTTGTTCCTACCAACCAACATGGCCGCCAGTGCAACCCACCAATTAACCTCATTAGTAATTTCAACAATCACAGGATGAGTTTTCAAAGTAGCGGGGTGGGGTAGGGGTACGTAATGGCGTGTAAAATAGTGGTGGCGGGAGGGGAGGGTGGGGACAGCACAATTCGTAGCTAAAGTGCAACGAGAAGGGAGAAAGCGCAGCTTATATATACAGTCGTTGCCGTTAATGTTGTCCTAGACATATCCACATATTGATTTATAGCCTTTGTTCAGTTCGCACCTTTTACATAAAGAACGGTAATCAGCCGTGAACGCGCCCTTTGTATTTGGTCACAAAGAGCCACGGTGGTCTAATGGTTAACACTCTTGCTTACCAGTTCGAAGCCTCTTTTTCCCCTTTTTTTCTGACTGCATCCCTTAAAAGCTTTTATTTCAAACGTGACAACAAGAACGGAGCTCTTTTTAACCTTTGAAATGCCTAGGACACCTATCATCCACATCTATTTTATTAAGGGATGTTCGAACATTTCTTTTGCAAAAGCTTCGACTGCCGCAGGGAATGTAGTATTTTGATCATCGACATCGCCCATGGCGTAGCTTCAAAAGTTTGTTATCGTTTGTCAAACACTCGTAAACCTTACGCCGAGTACACGGCTATAATTCCATGTGAGTTCTTTTCCCTCACAAAGAAAAAAGCAAAAGGGTTTCAAAGAGAATTCTGGCTAATTTCTGGACTGCCGGATATTTTCAAAACTGTCCTCTCCGTGTCTCGTGGCCGATGTTTTCGAAATCTCGGAAAAAAGAATGAGGTCGCGCGCTCAGTCTGCCTAAGTTCAGAAAATCAGTACGAATGAAATTCATAACACTTGCTAAAATCGCTTCCTACTTCTAAACAAAGATATAATACTTTGAATCAGTGGGTATCTAGTATTTTCAAAACTGTTTCTGGTATATACATGTCAACCCGGCACAGTGTAAGAAAAACAAATTACGCTTATTCAAACCCACAACCATCAACAGAATCACTATACCGTTCTAAACGAAAATAGCGTAATTTGGGCGTACTCAGTCAGTGCTGGTATAATTATCTACTTCGAAAGTCTGGGAAAATTTCAGACCGTTTCATGTTGACAGTATTATTTTAGCTACATTGTCCGTTCTTATCCAATATCAAAAAATAAACTGCAAAAAGAAACATATGTAAATAAAACAAAAAGACAAGGGGGGGGGGAACAAGAAAAAAGAAAAAAAAATACGATGCCGATACTGAGACTTGAACTCGGGGCTTTGAACTGGTAAGCAAGAGCGTTAACCATTAGACCACCGTGGCTCTTTGTGACCAAATACAAAGGGTGCGTTCACGGCTGATCACCGTTCTTTATGTAAAAGATGCGAACTGAACAAAGGCTATAAATCAATATGTGGATATGTCTAGGACAACATTAACGGTAACGACTGTATGTATATACTGTATATACATGTATATATATATACAGTCAATGCCAAAAAGGTTGTCCAGCAGAACATAATATAATACTTTAATATCCATTGTTTTGGCCTATTGTCTTGGTCTAGACAATAGCCCAAAACAATGGATATTATAGTATTATATTATGTTCTGCTGGACAACCTTTTTGGCATTGACGGTATATATATATATACAGCAATTTTCATAAATTCTGACCCCCTTACCATATATAAATATATATCAAACATATATCTAACATTATGGGATGTCATTGCTGATATTTTTTTCAAGTTGCCTATCATCAAGGGCTTCAGAAAAAAAATATAGGAAGAGGTAACCCAGAATGTTTGATAATTTTTTTATATATATTTATATATGGTGAGGGGGATCAGAATTTTTGCAAAAATTCTGACCCCCCCATTAAAATTATATACTTATATACTTATATCGGTTGCATCATGGGTAATCCAAAAATGTGCTTTTCAGACATTTTTCTAACAAAAACTATATCAGGTAGGATTGAAAAATGTACGAGTTAAACATGTTTAGATCATATGGGCCCATCTGTTGAAGACAACAAGTTTTATTTTCAGTTTTAGTTGTACTAATTTATTCCATGCGTTTGCCATTGGGTCCGGTGGACCGAAACGCTGCTACGACTTCAAGGAACTCACTGTATAGAGGTTTTGCACCACCACGTGATGGCACCCATGTTGGTGGCCAGAACAATGAGATTTGTTCAATCATGTGAAAAATTAAATCTCAAAGGAATAACATTCTATTGTTCTGGCCACCAACATGGCTGCCATCACGTGGTGGTGCAAAACCTCTATTCGGAACTTTTATTTCTCCACGTCGCACTAGCTAGGTTTACTCTATTGCCCTGAATGAGGCTGAAGTATTCACTAAATTAATTTCAAACCTTGGAGCCTAGGTTTAAGCGTATTATCAATGTGAAACACGTTCTATATTATGGTAGTTCGATGTGTGCGATTCTGCCAAACATTCAACCAAATTTATTAAACACAGCGTAGCTAAAAACATTTTTTTATGAAGTTCCAATGCGGTTGTAAAAATCGCATTTAGTTATTGGAAAGGAAAGAAAGATCAGAACCGAAGTTGTTTTAATCTGTTTAAATTATGGACCAGAATTAAATGGTTTTGGTCTTGTGTAAAAATAATTTATCCTGCGTGTTACATAAATTTTACAATTGGTCGTCAGTTACCTATTATTTACTTTGGCCTTTGGTTGTAAATTTATTGGTATTCCCGACAATCGTTCAAAGATAATTTTTAGTAATAAAATAAATCAACTGATACACAGTTTGATTAAATGATTCTTAACCATTTTATAACTTAAAATTTATCTCGCGTAGAGTTCTAAAGTTGTTATGCGGGTATCAGCGGCCATCCCGAGGGGGCGGCCTCCGGGCAACCCACGGGCAACCCAGGGGCTTAGCAGGGGATTTGTAGCAAAAACATGCCCCACACGCGGGGCATTAGGGCGCTTTTGCGTTTTAGTCAAAATACCCCGGGAACATACCCACGGGGTTTGCACGTAGTCTGCTGTCTCAACGTTCAGCGGTTTTCGCCACAGGACTCTCTCCTTCGATTTCTTTGTCCTTGAGGTAAGTCATATCATTATCATTCAAATTAAGAGATTAAATTAAGCCATCCACTGTCGGAAGACAGAACAAAGAAATAAAGGATAATATTTGTATAAAACTATTAAGATTTTTGACACTTCTAAAACGTTTAGCTTCTAATACTTATATGTTGCCCAGGTTGCCCCAGGGGTGGGGTTTTTTGTCACAATTTTCTGCCCCACCCGAGGGGTTTTAGCATGTATTTGTCATGGCTGCTGTGACAAATGCCCCTGGGTTCCCGGGGGCCGCCCCCTCGGGATGGCCGCTGATACCCGCATTAACTGCAAGATATGTCAGAATATAATTAAATATGCATCGCGAACATCAAAACGAAAACCGCCCGCATTCAATTCTGAATAAAATAAAATGTTTGATCAATACTTCATTTGCGAAATAATTACTTCGCAAAAAAAAAACGCAAAAGAAAACTGGTGTGTTCCCAGTGAAATTTTAGCTCTTTTGCAGACTTCATAACGACAACAATATTTTAGCTGCGTTTGGCTTTGAAGTGTTGAATTTGGTTCAGTTTGTTTGGCAGAATTGCAAACGACTGGTGGAACTGCCATAAGATAAAATAGAACGTGTTTCAAATTGATAATAAACTTAAACTTAGGCTCCAAGGTTTGAATGCAATTTAGTGAATACTTCAGCCTCATTTAGGTAAATAGAGTTAACCTAGCTAGTGCGACGTGGAGAAATAAAAGTTCAGAATACAGTGAGTTCCTTGAAGTCATAGCAGCGTTTCGGTCGACCGGACCCAGTGGCAAACGCATGGAATAAATTAGTACAACTAAAACTGAAAATAGCACTTGTTTTCTTTAACTGATGGACCCATATGATCTAAAAAATGTTTTACTTGTACATTTTTCAATCCTACCTGATATATTTTTTGTTAGAAAAATGACTGAAAAGCACATTTTTGGATTACCCATGATGCAACCGATATAAGTATATAAGTATATAATTTTCATGGGGGGGGGTCAGAATTTTTGCACGCGGCTGTATACATATATGCGTCATATATATATATATATATATATACACTCGTTTTCAAAAACATTGCTTTTGATTCATATATATACCTTTTGTTCTCCATTGTTTTAGCTGTCAAATTTGACAAGAATACAAAAGGTATATATATATTTGCAGTGCAATGTTTTTGAAAACGAGTGTATATATATAAATATATGACGCATGTTAACACAAAAGGCGCCTTAGCAAGGAACACTCATTTTGTGTTAACATGACTCATCTTGTGTGGAATTCTCGATTTCCTCAGTTTAAAGCGCTGATAACTGATATTCTAGGTTTCAATGATAGTAAAATGACACTTGCTTCCATTTATAGCCTTTCTATCCCATAATTTCCTTGTTTGAGATTTGGAGTTTTTCGAGATTTTCTACCTTATCACCTTTTTGCAGTTGATCAACTAAAAGTGACATTTTGGGGTGTTTCTAGTGCACAGGAGCGGGTAAAACGCAGTCGAAAGTTGTTCTATAGTAAAAGACGCTTCTTTTGCTGCAAACCGCATTAAAATCCATCAAGATCTCGAGAAACGGTGGCCAGTTGAAACTGAAACGGTGCACAAATTGACGCATGTTAACACAAAAGGCGCCTTAGCAAGGAACACTCATTTTGTGTTAAAACATGACTCATATATATACTCGTTTTCAAAAACTTTGCTTTTGATTTATATATATTTACCTTTTCTTCTCCATTGTTTTAGCTGTCAAATTTGACAAGAATACAAAAGGTATATATATATTTGCAGTGCAATGTTTTTGAAAACGAGTGCATATATATATATCTCAGTATACAGTCAATTGCAGAAACGTTGTCCTACAATATACACATACCATCTGTAAGTACAAATCATATTTAATGCCAATAAAATATACATGACATTATGGGATGTCTTCAAAAATATTTTTTTCAATAGGCCTGATCAAAAAGGCATCTGAATAATGCATTTCTAGCGGAATTGCACATTGCGAAATATAAATATATATTAATTGGCATACATTAGGTATATTTCCCATTGTGCGATCACGTCTGAAATGCATTCTTCAGAAACCTCTTGGGTCAGGCCTATTGAAACATATATTTTGAATACATCCCATAATGTCATGTATATTTTATTGGCACTGAATATGATTTGTACTTACAGATGATATGTATATATTGTAGGACAACTTTGCTGCAAGTGACTGTATATAATCAGAATATATACTGTTTATATATATATTTCTATTTATAAAATAATATATATATATATAATATATTTACTCATTACAGACTTTATCTAACTTGGCGAAACCTTCTAGATTTCCAATCGGCAAATGTAATGTAAGACGTGCGGGTCAATCGCGGTTTCTGGGTAACCCCCACCCCTCCCCCCACACTTCACCCTAACCTTCAATGGTCAATCATTAATGTAACGATGCATATACAAGGGACCCCCACCCCTCCCCCACACTTCACCCTAACCTTCAATGGTTAATCATTAATACAACGATGCATATACAAGGGAGGGGTGGGTGGGTAGTATACCAGAAACCCCCACCCCTCCCCCACACTTCACCCTAACCTTCAATGGTCAATCATTAATGTAACGATGCATATACAAGGGACCCCCACCCCTCCCCCACACTTCACCCTAACCTTCAATGGTTAATAATTAATACAACGATGCATATACAAGGGAGGGGTGGGTGGGTAGTATACCAGAAACCCCCACCCCTCCCCCACACTTCACCCTAACCTTCAATGGTCAATCATTAATGTAACGATGCATATACAAGGGACCCCCACCCCTCCCCCACACTTCACCCTAACCTTCAATGGTTAATCATTAATACAACGATGCATATACAAGGGAGGGGTGGGTGGGTAGTATACCAGAAACCCCCACCCCTCCCCCACACTTCACCCTAACCTTCAATGGTCAATCATTAATGTAACGATGCATATACAAGGGACCCCCACCCCTCCCCCACACTTCACCCTAACCTTCAATGGTTAATCATTAATACAACGATGCATATACAAGGGAGGGGTGGGTGGGTAGTATACCAGAAACCCCCACCCCTCCCCCACACTTCACCCTAACCTTCAATGGTCAATCATTAATGTAACGATGCATATACAAGGGACCCCCACCCCTCCCCCACACTTCACCCTAACCTTCAATGGTTAATCATTAATAAAACGATGCATATACAAGGGAGGGGTGGGTGGGTAGTATACCAGAAACCCCCACCCCTCCCCCACACTTCACCCTAACCTTCAATGGTCAATCATTAATGTACCGATGCATATACAAGGGACCCCCACCCCTCCCCCACACTTCACCCTAACCTTCAATGGTTAATCATTAATACAACGATGCATATACAAGGGAGGGGTGGGTGGGTAGTATACCAGAAACCCCCACCCCTCCCCCACACTTCACCCTAACCTTCAATGGTCAATCATTAATGTAACGATGCATATACAAGGGACCCCCACCCCTCCCCCACACTTCACCCTAACCTTCAATGGTTAATCATTAATACAACGATGCATATACAAGGGAGGGGTGGGTGGGTAGTATACCAGAAACCCCCACCCCTCCCCCACACTTCACCCTAACCTTCAATGGTTAATCATTAATACAACGATGCATATACAAGGGACCCCCACCCCTCCCCCACACTTCACCCTAACCTTCAATGGTTAATCATTAATACAACGATGCATATACAAGGGACCCCCACCCCTCCCCCACACTTCACCCTAACCTTCAATGGTTAATCATTAATACAACGATGCATATACAAGGGACCCCCACCCCTCCCCCACACTTCACCCTAACCTTCAATGGTTAATCATTAATACAACGATGCATATACAAGGGACCCCCACCCCTCCCCCACACTTCACCCTAACCTTCAATGGTTAATCATTAATACAACGATGCATATACAAGGGAGGGGTGGGTGGGTAGTATACCAGAAACCCCCACCCCTCCCCCACACTTCACCCTAACCTTCAATGGTTAATCATTAATACAACGATGCATATACAAGGGACCCCCACCCCTCCCCCACACTTCACCCTAACCTTCAATGGTTAATCATTAATACAACGATGCATATACAAGGGACCCCCACCCCTCCCCCACACTTCACCCTAACCTTCAATGGTTAATCATTAATACAACGATGCATATACAAGGGAGGGGTGGGTGGGTAGTATACCAGAAACCCCCACCCCTCCCCCACACTTCACCCTAACCTTCAATGGTTAATCATTAATACAACGATGCATATACAAGGGACCCCCACCCCTCCCCCACACTTCACCCTAACCTTCAATGGTTAATCATTAATACAACGATGCATATACAAGGGACCCCCACCCCTCCCCCACACTTCACCCTAACCTTCAATGGTTAATCATTAATACAACGATGCATATACAAGGGACCCCCACCCCTCCCCCACACTTCACCCTAACCTTCAATGGTTAATCATTAATACAACGATGCATATACAAGGGAGGGGTGGGTGGGTAGTTTGCCAGAAACCGGAATTGATCCATCCCGCTGCGTTTACAAATGTTTCTCGGAATGCAGTGTGGGATACCAGGAGAATACTTACTCGAGGTCACAGGCGCCGATCTCTCCCCTACTCTGACCCACTAAGGCTTTATTATACTCTAAACTCAATTACATCTCTAATTCCTCGACCTCTAAGCTGACGATAGGGTGTAATATTGTGTGAAACAACCTTTGACATTAATTCTGCAGGCATCGGTCTCAGCTTACAAAATCAAGAGGATCGCACTGATTGCAATTTAGTTTCTTGCGTGCGGTAAATTTATTGATAAGCGCTTACCACCACTGGAGAGTATTGTTTTACATCGTTCGAATCTCCTTATACAGTATACAGTTCACATAACATTTGAGCGAATGCTGCACGTGCAGTATAGCGATGTTTCGTGTTGATAAACATTGCAATTGTTATGCTAATGTAAACCATGATTCGTAAAGCCCGCTTTGTGTTAGGAACCAATGGATCTCTGGTTGGCACATTAATGACAATAGATGACGACACACGAAGCATCGCTATAGCAATGCAAGAAATGAACCAAGGCAGCCATCCCAATATAAAGACCTCAGGGCCGGGGGCGAAGCTCAAATGATGAAATGCACTGAAAGAACACGGGCGGAACCATTCATTAGCACTTAAAGGCCGTGTCTTGTTGTTAAACCTGCATGCCCCTGGCAAAAGCTTGAGGACACAATGCACATTTACTAAACATGGCAATATGACGGTATTATCCCTTGGTTTATGATTGTGTTGATGTTCAATTCAAGCCGGCCCGAAGCCATGCACGCGCACCAGTTCATATTCCACAAACATGTTGAGCACGTGCTGTGCTGACGATATGAATGCTATGTATGTCATTCAACATAGCGCATTCTTTTGTAATTACATCATGGATTATAAACCCTCGGCGGGGGTACTCAGAAGAGTTTTGGGTAGGGGTGTGCCGCGAGACCTCAAAAAACCCTGACCCTATCCCAGACCTAAAAATGCCGTTTACCATACCCTATCCCAGACTTGAAGCAAAAAAATTGGATGATCTTGTGATGTTTACACAGCATGACATTAGATATGACAGAGTCCAGATACCGAACAGTTTTTAATTAAAATGACACTACGAAAGCCATTGTTTTGTTTTTAAAATATGTTATTTTAAGCTGTAGTGTGGTTGATAGAGCGCTAAGTCAACGACAAGTATATCGAAATCCATATATACCCTTTCCCAGACCAAAACCGTAAAAAGGATACCCTATCCCGTGGCACATAACCGTATAGCCCATATAAGGGAGTATATAAATTAAGAATATATTCAAAAACAAAGAAAACAGCGTGCGAGTTTATAAAAATCCACAGTCTTTTTCAAAATTCTGACCGACCAAGAAAGCCGAGACCAGAAAAAACTGACTCAAGAATGTTTCAAATAGGGTAGGGTGCTCTTTGATTTCCTGTGGATCTGATTGATAAAAATTCGGGTAAAAAGTGGTTCCGTATAAAACGCGTCACGAGCTTTGGTCACACAAGTACAGTTTTGTTATTTTTTAAGACCAGCGTTTGATAATTTTTTTCAAAGCTGGTGAAGTTATCGCTCGCAGCCATCTTGTTATCACAACTTCTCGATGTTGAGGTGCGTTTAGTTGGAGTGGTTTTGTAGATCTTACCTTAGCGACGGCCATTGCTGGAGATAGAGTTTATTCGCCTCTTGTAAACCGCATCTTCGCCCGCACAATTTTGTTTCCTTCGATTGTCATGGATTTGAACACTCCTTGTGATTATAATCTCCATGTAAAACACACCACAGAACAGCACTTCTTATTCACAAAGATAATATATGTAAAAACATTTATCTGTGTTTCCTTGAACCCCAGTCACCTGTTTGACAATGTTTTGATACACCGAAATCGATGGAGATCGCCAAGGAAATATTTTGAAGCTGGGACCAAAGCCAAGTAAAAGACGGTATCTAGCACGCAAGAAAGCGCCCGTCGTGCGGACACTGTATGGGGCCAGCTTGATTTTGAGCGGTCTAATCTTTAAGAAAGCCTAGGAACGAACTATTTAATATGGTAATTTGACTGGTAGGTTTCCAAAGTTGTTATCACATAGTATGCATTCCTACAGTAGGGGATGGAAATATATGCATTACTCTTTTTCCTGAACTCAAAAATTAATAAAATTTTATCTGGGCTGTGGTTATCGTAGCCATAAAAAGTACAGCTGTATAAAACTGCCGAATTCGGTAATTTTTTTAGACCACCTCTTGTCCATGCTGCACAGATCGTTAACAACTCGTCATAATACAAGAGTTTTGTTTTTTTTGCAACTCAGAATTTGGTCGCCCTTTTCGCTAACGAGTCATTTAAAAAAGAGCTGACAAATATTGCGGTGCGGTTCCACATGCGGCTAACGAAGGTCTTTGTAACGAAGATCACGCAAAAGTTTGTGTATGTTATTAGCGAGTCGCAGATGCTTCAATCGGCTAAAATAAATATACCATAAACTGTGAAACAATGTACACACTTCGTGTCGTAGACATGTCAGTGTAAAACGGATTCTGACCAGACAAGACAAGTTGTTTGAACCTCTAACACCTGTACCATCACGTGCCATTAGTTTTTCTCTCTTCAGTTAAAACAAAAGGCAAACCATAAAAACCGTAGGCAGTTATCCTGCGGCCGGCCGGAGGCTTTCGTGGCGAAAACTTTGCTAGTTATTACATTCGGAGCCTGGTCGGCTTTCCTCGGTCGTTTCCCATCGACCATATACCACGTGTAGATGTGAATGAACACATACGGGGACTGCTCCATGCGCTTTTTAACTTAATTGTTTCCAAAATGGACTTGGAACCTTGAGAAAGTTATACGTGACAAATCATACTCTTGGGATGGATGGTCATGTGCGTACATTTGTGTGTCGGTCACTGGGAGCGACTTTAGAATACCCTGTCACGGTGCCAGTCTTTTATGGTAGCTAAAAAAGTGACAGGGTATTCTAAAGTCTAGCCCTGGCATGTAACTTCAGTTCTCATGGTCTTCTCGCACCGACGAAATATGTTCCATGACCCAATGAACGCTTGCGTCGATTTTGAGCCATTTAATTTCGTCACAGACGTGCAAGGTTAATGGGGCTGAGTCAGCTCTTAAATTGTCTTGAACCGGAAGTAAAACCCCGAGAAAAGTGACAATCAAACTTAAACCCCGTCTTACAAAGCAGCTTTATGAAGCAGCTTATGGATCCGTTAATTCTTTTAATCTTAGTTACATAGATGGGTAATTATAAACTAACACTAGGTCTCCCTTAAACGCTGTGTTCTCTTGCTAAAGGTTTCTGTACTGTATTTGTCCTAACAAATATTATTCAGAAAAAAACGGTGGAAGGGCAAATTATTGGGACTCTTTCGGACTGACCTTTAGTCAGCGTGGACGTGGCAGTAAACACTAGTGGACTTTATATACTGTCTGCCTGCCGCAACAAGATAATTATATCGATATAAAGCGCTTGAGTGTTTAAACTCAGGCATTCAAAAGAGATCTTAGACTTGGTCAGCCGTGTCATAAATTGGTTCAGTTGAAAGTGTGTCCCGTAAAACATCACTGGTTGTTGTATAAACTTCATCTTAGTAATCAACCAACTGATTAAGTGCCAACAGCTTAATAGAGGAAGAAAAGGTGAGATTTTTAGCTCCTGTTGCTTCATATTTAAGTTTTATAGTTTATTGAGATTGTAAATTAAGTATTTTTTTTCAATCTCGTGTGCAAGCTGAAGGTTTCACCTTTATTTGTTGATTAATATCAAAACTGATAGCGTCAGAACTCTACACCTTCTCAACTACCTTTGCTAAATTGGACGCTAAATTTATCATTCACGGTTCTCTGTAACAAGAACTTTTATCGTTTCAATTAGACGGTAAAAACTTTATGTTTTTCCTTCAAATATTACTTGTTGATTATAGCCGCTTTCAAATGCTGATCCAATAAACAGAACTTACACTAGTAGCTGAATAATCGGTTTTCTTGATTGATACCATTTCGAGCTCGAATAAGCAGAGTCCTGAATCGAGAGCCGGTAAAGTGTTATGGGTCAGCGCCACAAATTGTTAATTAATCGATTACCCGAGGTCACTACTTTTGACAGGAAAATGAAGTCCCCGGCAATGAGCTGCCGGCAATAGCACATTGATGAGCTTTTATAGAGAAGAATGCATTGTTGCGTCCACTTTTTCTCCTCTCTTTCTTCAGATCTCGCCGAGAAAACACAATAGTTCACAACTTGGAATTGTACTGTCATCGGTGGCAGTTAATTACCAGACCCGAAGGTGTTTAACAGCGGCTTGAAAAGAGCACAATCACCTTGGCAGGTTCCGCTTTTTGATACGTAGAGAACTTCTAGCAATAATAATAATAATTTTATTTCTGTGTCAAACTTACAATAGCCGAGGGAAAACCCTCTACTAATAGAGGACACCTACGCTAAGATATATAAAATATAATTCTAAAATATTGTACCTTAAAAATGTCATTCAATACATTCAATACACAGAAAATCATGTTATTATACCCAAGTATTTGCGGTTGAAAGACGCTATGGTTTTGACATGAATTAAACATGTCAAAGAACCCCAGACATTGTAGGTATCCAGGTGTTTATTAGCCGGGGTCACGCTGAATGGTGTAAGTCCACAGGGACTGCGTCACGATGTTTTATTGTTTGTGTAACGCTCCGCATAACTCTAGATCTGCATAATTTTCGTTTATCATATTTTTAATTTTCTTCATGGGGTTTCTTGCCTTTTTGTTACAAAATCTCTATATGAAGTCGGTGCTCGGATACAGCTCCTCGGATATCGAGTATTGCGAACGAAGTGCATCGAGGTGCTTGTATTTCGAAATTTATGACACCTTTTCTTTGCTGAACCGTCAAAGTATCCGCCCTTTTTGCTTCATTGTAATTACTGCGTCGTACATATTTGCAATGGAGGTTGAGGATTCCATAAAATTTCAGGTGCAAAGATAGAGTTGCGAAGAATCGCTTGTTTTGTTTGTAGCATCGGTAATTACCTTGTCTTCTGTCGAAGTAAGTGATGTTTGCGTAATTGATCTAATTATATTTCCAACAAGTATGACTTGGGAAGAAATATATTTGTCGCGACGATAAAATCTCTTTCCCAACATTGGTCGCTAGGATGCAGAACCACTAAACTCTAGCCAAAACTGTAAATTCGTAAGCGCTCTGTACGAACAGTGCATTAATACCAACATCACGGGCAAATTCTGCCACGCTGTTATGCTCTCGACAAATGAGCTTTGCCTCTGTTTTGTTTACAATTTGGCGCTATTTTTACGTAACCTGTTCTTTTGATTTTTCAATTCCCAAGTGCATTCTTCACCTCCCCCCGCCGTCAAAAGTATTGCACTCCCTTCACACCCAGAACTTTGTCTATTGCGGCGAACCGCGCACATGATTGGCCCAACGCTCAAGGCTGGCTCTCTGATTGGCTATCACTTGACAATGCCGTCAATTTATAAGCTTGAAACGTGCAAATAACGCGTGGTGCCTCGATCGTTCCTACCCAAAGGTCATTGTTGGGTTGGGTCTTTCTTTACTGAAGAAGGCGTTGGATCTAAGCTCGATCGAGTGATCATTGAGTTGTCTTCTTTGATTTTTCTGCCCGTAGAATGTCGACCGAAGTCGAAGTCCCCGCTCAGGAGCAACCTGAAGTTGTGGTAGAGGCCACTAAATCTGAGGAGAACCACGTTGAAGAAAACAAACCGGAGGACGAAAGTCAGTCGGCTGAAAAGATAGAAGACGCGGTTGATCAGGGAGAGAAGAAGAAAGAGGAAAATGGTAGTTTGCCGCCAAAAGTTCGGCTTCATCAGCATCCTCCCGGTCCAACGATCCCAGGGTTTTTGCCAAACTCGCTGAAGTTGGAAACCTACCTTAGAATGTTCAAGATTCCGTACGAGAATTTTTATGAAAGCAAACTCGGCTCGAGTAAAGTGAAAATGCCGTTCATTGAGTACCAGGGCGATAAAGTACAGGATGCCAACTTCTGTATCAAGTACCTGAATAAGAAGTTTGAACTCAGTCCGGACGAGCATCTTACCCATGAACAACGAGCTATGTGCCATGCCATCCAAACTATGTCCGAGGAAAACACGTATTGGAGTCTGGCGTACTACCGTTGGGTGGATAACTTCTCCGAGACCAAGAAATATTACAGCAACTTGGCTCCCTTATACAAAGATTTGCGCCCAAAGCTCGATCAAAATAAGTGCATCAAATGCATGCAGGCTCATGGTATCGGGAAGCACACCAAGGAAGAGATTTATGCCATCGCAGAGGAAGACTTGCGAGCGATGTCCGCGCTTTTGGGTGAGAAAGAGTTCTTCATGGATTCCGAACCGTGTACCCTTGATTGCACCATGTTCGGTCTGCTAGCCTGCTTCGTGTATGGCGCGTCTGGCTCTCCCCAAGAAAAGCTCATCAAAGAAGATCTTAAGAATCTAGCAGATTTCTGTGACCGTATGAAGTTGAATTATTGGCTCGACTGGGGCGAAATTTGTACGGAGGAGCATTTTGAAGAGCTCAAGCCTAAAAGCAGGTTGAGCTTCAAGAAGAAGGGTAAGCGCACCAAGTCTAATGCCGACCCAAAAAATGAAAAGTCTGAAGAAAAGGCAGACGATGAAGAGAAGAAAGAGGGAGAGGCAACCGTGGAAGCAGCTGAGCAACAAGAAGCTGCTGCTAATGCCGAGGCCGAAACTGTCGACGATAATGCAGAAAGCCCCGAAGAAGGAGCCCAAGCCGAAGCAGAGGGCGACAAACAAGAGGAGGAGCCCAAGGATGAGGCAAAGGACGAAGGGGCTGCCACAGATGCTCAGCCCGAAGAGAAGGAACAGTAAAGTGTAAGCCTTGCCTATTATTTTGATTTCTTTTGGCTGAACTTTGATGAACATACAAAGCGCTCGACTGTGTATGATACGAATTGTAATGAGTTAGGAGTTGAACCCTTAGACCCGTAGGTTCGTGTTGCAATTATTATGTTGTCCCTAAGAAAAAAGGGAGTAATCCAAGCTGTTTAATATGTCTGCTACGAGAAAGCAGAGTAATTTCTAGTCGGAATTTCACGAAGAACGCCTTGAAATTGTTTGTCTGAGTTTGAAATGCAGAAGGTCGGATAAGTCGAGCTTTTACGGCCGAGCGAGTTTAGATGTTTGTTAAGTCGGGCAGTGTCTGTGCTTCGTTCCTTATTGTTTAAAGGAATATTATATTTGAAAATAAGCCATCATGCTCGTTGAAATTATCCAACTGCATTCAGTAACTCGATTGTATAGTTACTTAGTGTGCGAGGTGTGCCGCCTTGGTTTTTACTTTTCAAGGTGGGGCTATGGCAGAATTGTCGGACTCCGCCGTGTCAAACTCTCAATATTATACTCGCGAGTTCCTCTTACTTTCGATCGGCGATACATTAATTTTTCATCGTAATCTTTGATTGTTTTCGAAGAACTTAAAATTTAATACCGTAAAAAGCTAAAGCACAGTTTAGTTCCCTCTTCTTCGTAAGAGTTTTAGTACAGTATTGCTCGAGATCGACCGATCGTGGAGTGAACGAACTAAGGGGGGTGCCCTGGATTCGGTGCCCTTATTGTACTATTCTACTTCATGTGTTCTATTTATTCAAATCAATCGATGCATGGAGTTGTGCTTCCGTTGTGAATGTTGAGTGATTCAAATAATATTAGAAAGAGCCAGCTCTCTTCGAAAGGGGGTTTCGCACGAATGGCTTCCAAACGTCTAAGTATCACAAAGTTGTCTCCACGAATTACGATATCCAAGCTAGCAAACACTCGGCAAATATTTACTCAAGAGTAATCTCGCTAACTTGTTATAGCCAACTACTATTGCGAAATTCAAAGCTTGAACCTTCTAATTTGTGTGTCACTGTAATGGCGCTAAACCAGTGTCAACACTCGACAGTGTTCGTTCGCTCGAGCGAAGTCGGGCTCGAGTGCAGTTGTTAAATCTCAGATGTGAAATGCGATATATTCACTCTCAAACTGCTATTGCTTTTAGTCCCAAATTTACTGTATTCGATCGCTCAACTGTCACTAGTATCCTGCTGATTTTGGTCAATGAAAGTTGCATAGAATACCCATTTCTCTTCTAAACTTTATAATGTCAAGTTCGTTTAATTTTGTAAGCGTGCCCCGTACTTAGATTCACCGAGGTTTCGTACCGAGGTTACTCGTGTAAATAATTATTCTGAAATGCCAATTTTTTTTGGGTTAAAGAAATATTAGTTCTTTATTTGTAAGACTCGAGGGCAGCTTAGCCTAGCTCAGCGTGGTATAAAAACAATTGTGAAAAAACTCGAAAGGGTTTCTTCAAGTAGATTTGTTGTGATCGCGAGACCTTGTTTGGTACAAAAGACTCGGTGCAATATCACGGGTACCCACGTGTTTTGTGAGTAGTATCGTAAAGAGTCGGAAATTAGTTCTGTCGCCCGCGCCTGTGATGTAGTAACCCTAGCCATGGTACATTTCATTTCTAGCTAGGAAACTTACGTGTCAAAGTTAATGTAGGTAATTTATATTCTTAAGAACATTTAGGAATTTCATTTCTTTATGAACAAATATGCACAATTTATTTCTAAAAGAGTGGCCATTTTGCCCATAGTATATTTTTTTGTGTTCAGATTTTGTTGTTTACCTTTACGAGTTTATTCGTATTTTGTGTGTGATATGGTAAATTGGACTGTTCACTCAATGGGCAGGCTTATGTATAAGGCTGCAAATGGTAGAATTTGCTATATCAATTGATAACTGATTTCAGCCCAATGCAACTCTTTGTAAAGCAGTGGAGCTGAAACCTGAAGGCCAAACCTTGATGGCCCAGATTACCGTAATGATACAAAGTTGGATTCTGGAAAGAGTGTTACAACACACTGCAACGTGATGCCAGTTACTTGTGCAATTACTGCTTTGTGATTGGCGATGGGGGCATGTACTTTGAGCTGGACTGTGTCGTGCCATTCCAACATTTCATAGTATTGTTTGGCTTCAGAATAAGAAAGTTAAATTCCATCACTAAAGATTAATTAGACTAATACTGTAAAGCCTCTCAAACTGATGACAAAGCAGTAATCTAATTGTGTAATGTGGATTTTGGTGTACGCATCCAAGAAGAATGAATATATGACCGTTTGTAATTGTCCAGATGAGTAGTAAGAGTCTAGGAGTTTCTTGTAAATGTTGCCACTAAATTATATTGGATGCATTAAAGACCAATAAAGCTAGAATAAAACTGATTATAGTGATGGCAATTTTCTCTTGGCTTATATTTTGTGCATTTGCTTTTCGTGGATTTATTTTGTGTAGTCATAACATTGGCAGGGAAGTGGTTTGTAACCAACCTGTGTTGATGTTATGGTCGATTGGAAGGTTGCTGTCCAGGGGGTGCAATTCATTATTGTGCAAGTTTTTTTTCTCCAGAAGATCATAGATTTTGATCCACATTAATAGGATATGCTGATTTTAAACTCTGTGCTTCTCACTAAATGACTGTAAACCTTCACTGATTAAACCTAGCTTTTACATAAACCCAGATAACTTAAAATGTATAGAGGGTTTTCACATGAAGTCATAACCACTATGTTGGTGTACCTTTAACAATAGATTCTTCGTTAGCTGCCTTTGTTAGGTACACCAACATGGCTGCCATGCCTTTTGTCATTTGAATCTATGGGAATCAAGTGAAAACCCTCTAAGGGTGCAGTCATTACATCTGAAACCGATTTTAGCACTTATCTTGTTTCATTTGTTAAGAATTGTTTCACAGATATAATGACAGATCTCTAACTATTATTGTCATTCAAGTGATGCAAGGGCCAATGTTGAAATAAATTGTTATTAATTTTAAGGTTTCTGATTAGATATTTCATGAACCTCTTTCTGGAAGTGAAATGTTTTCGATTTATAATATGTTTTAGGTATTAATTCCAAGGCAGTTGTGAATAATTAAATGTAATATTGTCTCTGACAGCTTATGTTAATCCACCAACCTTCAGTTTTCAGCAAATTGTAAAGGTGAGCTCTTTCTAAGCAAGGAATTAAATTAAGGGCTGTTTCAGAATTTTCAAATAGTGTTTCTGCTTTAATAAACTGAACAAGAGAAAGCAGTGCATCATAGCTGTGTATATAATGAAAATGTGACTTAAATTGCTGTGGGAAAGTGTCCTCATGCAAGTCAAGACTACCTTAAGTTTGATGTTTGTTGTAGCTGAATACACTTGACTTTGAGGCATTAAAGTTACTCTGATATAAAAATTAACTTAAATGTTTCCTTTTAAAATTTGTGTATTAAATCTTTTGGTTTTATTTTAGCCTTTTTGAGACTACTTACTGATTGTCCTTTCATTGCTTGGTAAAGTTTTAAAATATAATTACTAGTTTCAGTTTCAGCTAATGTTGCTTGCACTGCTTTGTTTTATTTGGTTTTAATCCTGATCAAAAATACAATTGTTTATTAAAGCTGGTTTCACTAGTGACAGAAGTAATGTTTTCCTCATCAGCTGCACTTGTTCTTACACTTACATGAGTAGAACAAGTACCACTAATGATAAATACTGCAGTTGCTTGTGCTAATGAAAACCAGGCTTAGCTGCAATCTTATTAGATTATTAGTATTTTCTTTGCAATGCCATAACATTCAACATGGTGAGTATGTCCAAAACAGTCTTATGTAGCAAGGAGTAAAAGCACCACAGCTGCTGTAATCTGCCATAACATAATGTTAATTTAATATATTATTATCAAAAATCTCACTTTTGAAAATATGACTGGCTTTCAAATATTTCTAGCCTTTTCAGGAAGAGACTGAAATAGGTATTTTCTCTTGATGAAATATCTTATTCATTTGCTGCGCTTCACTTTTAAGATATTTCATGAATCAATAGTCTAAATCTGTATCTGCACAGCCATGTACGTGTAATATCCTCTATATAATATAGACTAGTATTTTGAGATGCACTTGTGATAATTATTAATCAGTACTTGACAATATCTCGTCTGTACAGAGGTGAGGAAGGTTTACATATTTTCTTCATCGACATGGAAATAAGATAGCAGAAAATTTCTTTTGAATACTCTAGTATCATGCACAGCTGTGTTTAGTATTTGAGTTTGAAAATAGACAAAAGTATGGACTATTTTTAGAGAGTTTATTGATTTGCTGCTCTGTTGTATGTACTGCTCTTAACATTCAATGATGCTACATGTACTCCTGCAAGGATAATTTTACTAGTATTTACATTTTCTGTTTTTTTCTTCTTCTCTGAACAATTTTTTTGAGCTGAGGTATATGGAAAATGTTATGGAAAGGAATAATATTATTAGTATAGGTAATAGTATGATGTGTAGTGATATTTGGCATAAATACCACGAGTGATATTACAAACAATTTTGAAATATAAGCGGTATTTATGCCAAATATCACTGCACATCGTGCTATTATTTGTTTATAATATGACCTAAGAAATTTACTGAAAAAGACAATCAGAATTAGATGTTCTTTCAACTGGTACACCGAGTTTGTTTACTTCTTTGACAGTTTGAGTTTGAGCTAATGACTAGTGAAAATCCTGTAAGTGGCAGATAATTTAGCTTAACAAATTGAACAGCCAAACTCAAAGAAAGGCTTTAGTTAATAATCGACTGGAGCTGAGAGAGTGGCTATAATTAACCTGTGAAAAAAAGTCTATTTCTGGTACATTGACACTAGAAAAGAGCGAAGTTTGATTTCAGGCAGTTATCGAACACAACTGAAGTCAAACAAGTTGTCACTTTGCTGTTTTATTTTAAAAGACAGTAACTGTTAATACGTCTCAAAACCAGAAAATTGAACGACACTATTGCAGCTGGAAATGAAATTACAAGTTCTTTAAACTTAGTTAAAGCAAGTATTTTTCTTTAGGTATTAACTTGAACAAGATAATTTGAATCAACTGTCTCACGGCAATGGGTCTCATGCCACCAAGTTTCCAAATATTTCTTGTCAATGGCTTAAAAAGAACAATTAAAAGAAAATTTAAAAGTCAACTTGGCTTACTTTGTTGGTATTTTGTCCTTGTATAATGTCAGCTGTTCCTGGGCAGTTGTTTAAAGTGCCCCTAAACCCTTTTGCGATTTTTATATATATGAAACTTTGAAAGGTTTTGAGTAATTCTGCGAAGAAATTTTTGGCTTACAGAGAATACTCGTGTTCTAGGCTTGTTTGAAATGGTGAAAATGTGACCTTTCCTGACCCATGACCGCGTAAGAAAAAGACTGGGTCGATTCCATATCTTACGTCATCCAATTCATTCGACTTTGCAATACCTTTAATAAATATTTAGCATTTTGTCTAAAATAGCTGTTTTCTTTACTAAAATCTCACAGACTATGTATATTCTCTATATATCGATGCTGTTGTGATAGAAAGGCATCATGGACAATAATGCATTAATTGGATGACGTAAGATAGGGAATCGACCCAGGCTTTTTCTTACACGGTAATGGGTCAGGAGAGATCACATTTTCACCATTTCAAACAAGCCTAGAACATGAGTATTCTCTGTAAGCCAAGAATTTCTTCGCAGAAGTACTCAAAACCTTTCAAAGTTTCATATATATAAAAATTGCAAAAGAGTTTAGGGGCACTTTAAGAGAGATGAACGTCAATTTTTGGTTCCGTTTTCATTCACTAAATCAAACTTTCCTCATCTGCCAACTGCATGGTCACTTCAAGACTTGAAAATCACTTTGAACTTTCTCAAATCACCAAGATTCTATTACCTGAGGCACGGATGACATTGCTGTTCATTTCTATACCAAACTTTTCAATTTTAGCCATCCAAAGCCAGGTATTTGCCACCGTAAACTTCCGTAGCTTTCTCCACCCGCTCGGCGCCCTGTAACTGAGCTTCAAACCGGGGGGGGGGCAGCGCTTGCATAATAAAGGGTAGGTACATGTATGTGAGGTGTTGTATTCAGAGCCTGACCCGGTTTGCCAAGAAATAAAACTTATTATTAACCAGAATTTCCATGAAATTTATGACAACAACCTGAATTGATAGATGATTTGCTCCAAAGCAAGACTTGGTTTGCAAAATTGGGCTAAAACCTGGACACGGTACAAGCCGCACATCTCACTTACCGTATGTACATGAGTGGCCCCCCGAAGTTTGAAATACCACTCCTTGGAGTTTGTAATTTCACTATTACGTTGAAATACCACTCCTCTTAGCCATAGTTAATATCTAGAGTGGAATGGTTAGGAAACCCGGCAAACTTCAAAAGGGCTAACAAAGGCGCTGCGATTTAGGTTGGAAGGGGTAAGACAAAAGATTGTGCACGATCATAGTTCATTAGCGTTCCCTGAACGACTGAACTCACGTTTCTATTGGCCTTTTGATTAACATGTTGGAATTTCTATTGTGTTTTGTGCACGGTAGTGGTTGAAAAAAAGCTAACAAAGACATGTAACAAAGAAGGTCCCTGAGTTTTCTAACCATTCCACTCTATTAACTATGTCTTAGCCAATCAGATTGCAGAAATTTCTTAGGTCATGTTATATTTATTATTATTACACCCCCTTTCTATCATAAGTTCTGCACCTGGCAATAATACAACACCTGGCTTTAATGACAAAACATTGGCCATTGACAATCTACAATGGAAGTTTGCAACATCTTTTGAAAAGTAGAAAATGTATAAGGTATGATTTTTTACATGTTTTGGATATATAGAATAATATTATCTTAATCCCAAACTTAATACATTTTGATACCTAAGCTGTTCACAACATTGAGAGCATACACAACTGTTTTCATTGTGATAAAGTTACAAAGTACAAGTAATGAAATATGAATGTAAAATTTGTAACTTACAGTTACTTTATAGTTACTTTTATGATGATATTTTCTGTCCAATAGCAATAATTATTATCTTCAATAACTGGTACAGAGTATACCAGCTGGTAGCAAAATCATAAAAATGATATCGCACTGCCTCTAGTGGGGTATCTTCAGACCAAAACTTATTTTGTCTCATTTGCTCTTGTTTTACCCCCTACGTTTCTAAAATGTGAAAAATGCACCTTGTTAAATAGCGACAAATGTATTGTTGAGCAAATTTGTTTGATTTTGACTTGGTTTGACAGGCTTTTAAATAATTAATCTTTGTGATTTTGCTGATCTTCAAAATTTGAAATGAAACTGCTTTCCAACTGGTTTTCATGTAATAAGTACTATTTACAATATGAGTGGCAATGTTGTATTGGATATACAATGGTGAGCCGCTTTGGTGAGCCATTGTATATCTAATACAACATTGCCACAAATACTGTAAAGTATTTATGATATGCATAACAAAAAAAATTTAGCTTTGATTTCTCTCACCTTGCTGTTGATGTGGGACATGTTTTTGTGAACTAATTCATCCCACATTGAAGATGCATACATGTATGCAATAAGAGAGCAGAGCATAGCTTGCAGAAAAAACAGGTCCCACACGGAAGAGATGGTGTGTACACTAAGAGAGCAGATGTACTTTGTCATTTCACCTGGCCTGCAGTAGGGGAAGTCTGTGATTAGTCAAGAGATCTCGTACCATACCAATGCTAGCATTTTGGTATCCTGTATTATTTCCATACAGGATTCTAGTTGGCTAAGTAAATTACATGGCTGCTTGGAGATGTCTCATATATATTTTTTTCTTTAAGTATACTGGTTTAAAGTTACCAGTAGCTAGGGAGAACTACGTGTAAGGTCAGGATTGTGTACATTCTTCAGTTAGATGCACCACTACTAATGTAAACAAACTCACCTTTATTCATTCCTGAACTGATCCATTTTTGCCAATACAATATTATTTTTCTGTTTGATCCTAAAGAGTGACAAAGAAATATATTTTATTATAATATTGATACAATAGTATACATGCTCTGATTGGCTAAAAAGCCATGTTTTATCAGAGTATATTACGTGGTTTACCGTGTTTTATTGTTTTCAACTGCCGGTTTCCTTTCATTGCATGTGTAATTAAAATCTATAAAACAGATAAAAGAAGTCTTAAATCCATGTTTTATACTACCATAAAACACACTGGTCATTTGAGAACACTTGAGAAATGTTGAAAGCATGCACCTGTCTCAAACGCCCATCATGTTTTATGATAGTATAAAACATGGCTAAGGCTTCTTTATTTGTTAAATAGTGGTGTCTGATTTCTTGAAGGGGGACTATTAAAGAGGAGCTGTCAACTCAAATGATAAACTTTCTCATGATGGCAGACAAAAAATACTCAGATTAGAGGATGCTTTCAGTTCCAGGTATACTGGTGAAAATGAGGCAATTTTTGATGAAGGTGTCTAAGATTAGAGTGCATGAAAAATACTGCCTTTAAAGAGATTTAGAGCATCCTGAAATTGGTTCATTGTAACTGAAATCAAGTTTCTAAAATATGCTTTTGTAATCCACTTTAATCTTTGCTATCTTTTAACGCATATCAGGACATTCACATGGTATTTTTCTTCCACCTCGGGTGTTACTGTATTTTTGTTGTTTTGTTTTAAAGAAACTTGAAGGTTCCATTCGATTGACAGTGTCCCTTTAAGGTGAGTCTTTCAACTATTTTGCTGAAACATTTTCTTAATGTAGAGCTCATCAATGGGGAATTTGCAGATAATTTGAAAAATCATTGGAGACCAAAACTAATAACATGCTGGAGAAAGTGTAATAAAAATTAATGTCCAACTGCAGTTTTGAGCAGATATTTCAGATACTGACAAAGTTACGAGCTAACAAAGTTAAACAATTTAGAGATATTTGTCAGTGAACAAAACAAACACCATTGTCTCGGGTATGTCAATGTGGATTATTTTGCAGGTGTTTGAAAACCTGACAAATGCAAAAACTTAATAATGTAATGCATTTCTGTTTAGGATTGGAAGTCTTGGTTTACATCTAAATTTAATTACCGTCATAACATGACATAAATGTTTCTGGTAGTTTGTGGAGCTCTTACAAATGTATATAAATCACTGGAGTTATTCACAGATCAGATTTCCATGGGAGTGCGATGAGCATATACCATAATATATTTATAGTGCAGTTATGGTATGGCACCTGTTACATACATTGCTTTTCTGACCAATAATATGGGTTGTGCAATCATAGGTGTTTGGGTAGGCCTTTTTTCTTCTTCAAGAAGTTCATTATAAAAACAAGGAGTTCCAGGCCTTGCTTTGCATATAATTATATTTGCAAAAGCTACCATGCATGAACAGGGGAAGTAAGGAAAGACTGACAGTCATCTTTCTCTTTCAATTCCAAACCTGCCCTGATCCCCCCTCAGGCAGTTTTCAATTTTGAATCAGAATGTTGCAAATGCCCCGTTGTGTTGTCAGCTAAGCTATGCAAATGCCTCGCTGCAGGGCTTTGGAATGAGTGCAAATCTCTCATAAACACTGATGAAAAAGTTGCTACATGTACTTTGAGTCAATCTCTGACAGATTTCTCACCCCAAAACTTTTCTTTGCTGGCAACATGCTCCACCCCTGGGACAGACTGAAAGTTGTTTAATGGCCTGGGAGACTGAAAGTTGTTTAATGGCCTGGGGGGTGGGCAGGTTTGGAATTGTTAGATACATTAATGTGTTGAACTAAATCGATTTTTTTAGAAGTAGAAAAGTCAAGGGGTCAAAATGTCAGTTGCATGCTGGCAACCAGTTCTGAAACTCTGGTCACCAACACTATTTTTTTAGTTGCATTGGTGACCAGGTGGTTGCAATTTGAGGCCCAATAAAGTTGCAATACACTTCTGTAAGACTACAAGTACATACACGTAAATAACTTTCTTTCACACGAAAAACATCTGTGAAACAAGTTTTGAAATAAATAGTGCTATAGCACAATCCTTTGTATTCAACATGTTTAATTAACAGTGCTATTCATTATTAGAACTGTTTCACAGATATATTGACCGTGCTCTACTCTACATTTCAATAAATTATTTGTGAAAATAATTATTATGTACAGTAGACAGTGCATAAAAGAAATACACAACTAAACCTTTTTTTACAATAATATTTGCATGAGTGATAGCTAGTACATTAATATTTTTGTAATGTTTATTAAACTGTGAAATAGTGTTTTTACTTAAAGTATATAATATGGTTAAACATTTTTATCATTAATATTGATTCTGCATCAAGTGAATAGTTGAAAAGTAGACTATTTCTTAATTTGAGTGTACTTGTATCTATGAGTTAGAGGTTTCTATTTCCAATATGCCAATGATGTAATGTGAATTCAGGAATTACCGTCATTTCCTTTTCCTTGTGAATGAAATCATTTTTTTATTTTGACAAAATATTTGGTAAAATCACCGATATAAGCTATATAACAGATGTTTACAAAAGGTCATCTATATATACCAGCATGTATTTGTATAATATAAATGAAGCTTGAATATATTATAAATGTAATCCTCTAACTCGTGGATATATGCAACACTCAAATCGAGAGAGATTCTACTATTCAATAATTACTTTCAGATGCAGAATCGATATTAATGATAAAAATATTTGAACATATACACACTTCAACCCAGGAAATAGATATTAGACACTATTAGACCATAATTCCATTGTTTTCTTTCGTTTCTATTTGACTATTACTGTATATATTTTTTTCACAGGTTAAGTAAAACCACTCTAGTGAATGATTCTTTATCTGTAATGTAAACAGACATAAAACATAGTTCCATAAATACAAAAACGTTTTCAACAAAATGCAATGCCCCAGGGGGACTTTTGTCTTCAGAATATCAAAGGCTTACACACAACTTTTGTCTTAATTGTCACAATTTCAACAGGTCATCATTTTCTGACCTTATATAAACTGTTTTGATAAAATGAGAAAGGGTTATAATCACAGGGCCCTTACTCATCACAACACCCTGCCCACAAAAAGCACCATGTTTTCTGATTTCAGATAATCCTGTATATTAGCCTTGGGTGTATTATTATTTGATAAACTGTTTTCAACAATGAATGGTAAGGGCTCGTTCTGTATTTTAACAAAACTTTATTGGAATAGTCATTTCAGTCAGCACTATTTTTTGTGTGTGTTAATTTAGATATTTGTTCAAGTAACTTCACAAAAATATAAGAAAATGGTGGGCCCATTCATATGATAATGTACAGATCTTTATCAGTTTAGGTGTGTGCTATCAATTAGCTGATATTTGCTCCAGGGTATATTTTTGCACAGGTAGAAATAATATATTTTTAATGAGTGAGAATATTGACATCAAAAATCTAATCTCTTTTGTTGAAGAGATCAGATCCTGTGGTATTGATACAAAATGTATGCTATGTGTTGCCCTGTATTCCAAGAACATGAGTTCTTAAACGGTCACTGTTTCATTTTTCTGTTCTGATAGTCTGGAACTAATGCAAATTAATCATTGGTTACTTGTCTGCTTAATTAAACTTACAAATTGTAATCTAAACATTATGACTGCTAACTATACTGGAGAGAGAGAGGATATTGATTGTTTTGAGTAAAACATGTCATTTTGTAAAGTTATATTGGTTAAATACTATACATTGAAAATATTAATATTTCTGAAAGTGGGCACAGTCCAGTGGGCAAAGTTAGGGGGATTAGTAATAATATGTTAATGATCGAGGTTTTGTTTTGGGTAATTTTGGTAAGAGTTTGTTGTCAATAAATAGAGAACAATGTTAATTATATGTAAAACAACAACAAAAAAGGATTAAAAACAAAAATTGTATTCAACCAAACTCATGCGCCAGTTCGTCATGTTTCATCCATATGCCATGGGCATAGGGTTTGCAGAGTTACGTTGAGAATTTACTCCCTCGGCAGTGGAAAATCACCACAGGATGCGATAACCATGAGATAAAGATGGCCGTACCTGACCTTGATTAACTATAAATGGTTATTTCAGGTACCCGAATATGGTACTCATATTGTTGTTACTATTATTATAAATGAATCTATTTATATGTGAGTATGACTAAAGTTGTTGTAAAGTGTTCTGGTGGAGTTGTGCTGCTTTAGAGTTTGATTTTATCTATTTTAGTTGTGTGTTTTTTGTGTGGGGGGGGGGGGGGGTCGTGTGGTCACTGTAGTGAAGTACAGCACGAGGAAGGAGTGCCATTTCTGCAACAGGTACAAAATAATGTAAACAGAAAGTCTTTTATTTCACTGAATTTTGAGAGTCGAGAAACAAGATGATAGGGTTAATACCGATATAACGTGAATAGTTTTGGACAGGCATAAAAACGTTTCTGTGTGCCTCCTCTAGGGAGATATTTACATGTATGTTTACATGCGTGCCTGGGAATTCCTTCTGTCCGATAATAGGTTGTGTTACCTTACTTAATATTTATATATTTATTTATTAAGCTTCTGACAGTAGATATATGTACAAGGGAAAATAAAATATAACAAACAAGAACTACTGTCAAGGAGGGGCTAAACAGGTGATAAACACCTATAATATAAGACTAAATTCAAGCAAGAAACAAAATGTAAAATTAATACGCTAAGAATTAGATCAAGAAACAACTACAAAAAAAATTGTTTAGAAAATTATAGAAAAGAGATATTGGTCTCTCTACATGAGGGACAGCGGCAACTAGTGATCCAGAATACAAGAATTTGTCTTAGTATCAAAATTACGATGAAACAGGTCCCAGTAATGCACCTATCAATGTCTTGCCCCAACGGGGGGAGGGCGGGCATACACGGGCTATTGACATCGAAGCGTTGCCCGTGACAGGGGTTGTTGAGCATTTATTGACACAGGGGCTCCCCCCAGGGTTGGGCTGTTTGACATTTTTATCCGAGAAGGACTGGAAGAGAGAATAGGCCAAAGCGATCCAAAATGGCGGCGTTGCCGGATTCAGAAACTGAAATTTGTCGTACATGCAAAGAATGTATCAGACATCCCAGGATGAGGCGGAGGGTCACACTCTGGGTACAGTGTGATGGATGCTTTGACTGGCACCACCATTTTTGTGTGGGTATTATGGATGAGACTAATCTGGATGTTTGGCACTGTGTGGAGTGTTTACAGTATTACTATTCCCGGAGTACCCAATCGATGAAAATCGATCATCGGAAAGCCAATCGATAAATCAATATCAATCGATATAATTAACTAATTGATATCGATTGATATCGGTCAATCGATGAAAATCGATAGTCACACAAAAAAGGTGCCAATCGATAAAAATCGATTAATCTATTAGTATCGATTGTTTTCATTCTGTTTGATAAGAATCAAGTTTCGTTTTTAATTATAACCCGTCGATATCCTGATACGTGACAAGCCATTTAGACGGCTTTGTTTTCCCACGAGACGAAAGTGAGCAGTGAACGGACGTTACTCGTCAAGTCATGGCTACACAAGCAAAACTATCAGAAGTATCTATAAATTGTACGGTTAAAGGCTACCAAGAGTGCACATTTGAAGTGGCCATAGGGGAGCGCTTTACAGCTACAAAGAAAAGGGGGGAGCGTGGTAATTCATTGAAAGTAACCAACGATCGCGGGCAGCTTGGTCACCTCCAATCGGAACTGGTCACTCCTTTCTGGCCGTTACATTCTGTAAACATAATAACCAATGTGTACATTCAGACATAATACAATAAAACAAAATTTATGAAACAAAAACGGCACCGATATTATATTTATTTAAGTTATCGATTCTCATTGGAAATCGATGCAGCTAGGTTATCGATTTTCATCGGAAATCGATAAAGTTGATGAAGTTAAATTATCGATTGATATTGGAAATCGATAAAATCGATAGTCACACAAACCCTTCTTATCGATTTTCATCGATTTCCAATATCAATCGATAAATTGAAATCGATTGATATCGATTTTCATTGATTGGTATTGGTTATCGATTTTATCGATTGGATTCTCCGGGTACTATTAGGGCCCATGGCACATCACCAAGCTAAGTATTTGTAAGTTTTATAGTCCTTCATCAGAGCCGGATAGGGTATTGGATTTTTTACATTTAGTAGGAGACTACTGGATATGTGGTGGTATGTACAGTTGAATGTTCTTCCTTGGAACGATGTCATTTACAGGAATCCTCTCCAAATGAAGGTAGACAGAAGCCCTTGTCTCACTGGAAAATAAGGATTTAAGCAAATCTCATGGATGGTCTTGTGATGCTGTTCAACATTATAATAATTATTATAAGAAGTGTATTGTTTAATAATATGTAGTATGTTTTATGTGGATTTATGAAGTTGTTTCTTGCTGAGATTGGTTTGGTGTATATATAGTTTTAATAGACACACAGAGAGGATTTTTAGCTTCAAGGATTACCACCACTATAATTGAAATAAATATTACTGCATTGAAATGTGCTAATCTTTTCCCATGGGAGGGGACATTTGCCATGTCTGTTTAGCCTTTGGGTGGGGATTATTGACGTTTTGCTTTCGAAAATGTCAATAGCCCCTGGGTATGCCCGCCCTCCCCCCGTTGGGGCAAGACATTGATAGGTGCATAATGTGATGCTAGGTAGCCCTTAAGCGGCACCTTACAGTTTAATTATATTTTTCCCGCCACAACAATTAGCCAGTAACAAAACGAGCGGGGGACTGGGACCGAGTCAGTAAAACTACTTGTCAAAGTGAGCATTATTTTCCAAAAGAACAGATCAAATTAGCTGGTCTGGAAAGTTTGGTAAACTTTGGCTCAATATTGGCGATGCTATATGCTATAGCTATATAGCTATGCTATATAGCTATATATAGCTATGCTATATAGCTATAGAAGGCATCAAATTTGTCAATTTTCCCATACAAACTCTTTTGTTAACGATGTCCCTCCAAACCATACATTCACTGTAAAACAAAGAAATTTCAATTGCTTATAATTCAGACAAGATTCACGTCAAACTTGGCACACATGTTAATTTCAACATGCTAAACATTTAGAAAGTTAAACTGTAACTCTTACATTGTAAAAATTCCAGTCAAATCATCGTCAAAGCTTTAAATGTATGCGAAACTCTGCTGGTAGACTGATCCGTTTCGCCATGTCCCTGGTCACTTTGATTTATGGTTTCGTTTATGTATTTCACGATCGAACCACTTCTTTTGTCGGTCGGTGATCTGGGTGATGGGACATAAACCTCTCCGAGTACACTTAAACCCTAAAGCCTGACTCGAAATCCCGACTTTAAATCTTGACTTGAAGGATAGGTAAACCCTCGAGCAAAATACCGAACTGTAAAACGGCCCTGTGATTTTTTTGGTGGGAAATCATAATATCCGTGATCCGATCCGATTCCAGGTTTTGTTGCCTATGTTGGTGCCGCGTCTAAAGTTAGAATTAGATCAGTTTGTAGGACTAATAATTTCATAATGACATGTTTATGGTTTCCCTTGCTTTGCTAAATTTAGCAATTAATACTGCACTCAGACTCCTATAAATGGTTTTAACAACAAACTGACAAGTACATAAACAGTTTTTGGGCCGCCAGCTAGTTCCGTTCTTCCACTACAAAGTACCAGTTACACATAAAACATAATTTGACTGACTTACCGTCTCCTCTCCACTCAAGAACTCATTAAACCACTTACATATTCAGATAATTTCTCCAAACATGATAAAATCCTGTCTAACTTCTCACTCATTGAGAAATAACAGCACCGACACGTGCAACAGCTGTACTGACTGTAAGTGGCGATCCCGATACATTATCGACTGTTTACGAGTTAAACGAGTTTTCACCGACTCATTCCGAATTATAGCGACACGGAAAATTATTGACTGCACATCTATCGAGCCAGCAATCCCAATTCAGCGTTCCTTACCATGGCGAGTCGAAGGCGATTCAAAATGGCGTTTAGCAATGGAGGCTGTAAACTTCTTGTAAAACATCTACCTGGTGTTTTCAGTAATGCTGATAAAGAGGATCTCTTGAAATACTTTGGAGCTAAAACTGTTATATGTATGGGACAAAGAAGTAAGATGGTAAGTTCTCACATTAATTTTTAGTTCTCGCATGATACAGTGAACGAAAAATGACAGCGAACTGATTTCTGAATCTGATTAACCGTGCGGAAAGTAGTGGACCATTCCATTTTCCCCACACACCCCTGTTGATGATTTCTACAGCACTTTACCACTAAGAAATTAATCTGAGCGCTTTCCCCCAGAAAAAAAAAACATTTTTGTCTTTTCCCCCTCCCTCAGAAAAACTAGGATAATTGACCCTACTGGACCCCTCAGAAACTCTCATCAACAGGGGGAGGGGGGGAGGTGTAACGCAATATAAAATGGAATGACCCAGTAGAGAGATACATAAGATTTGAATGTCTTAATACTAGCAGTCTAGTTTCAGAAATCCCAAACTAAACGTCCAATTTAAATCAAATACTGGCATCTTAAAATAAACACTTTTTCACACCGTACGTGTGAAAATATTCCCCAATGTACTTCATGACATTGGCTTTTGTTTGAACATGAAGCTTGGGTCAGTAATGTGATTATTTCTTCTTTAATTTATGTAACACACGTAGAGAGAATGAACTCCACTCATTTGAAACTGGACCAGATGACCCTGTATTTGTTTAGTCTGAAATATTATAACAACATCCACTTGGCAACCTTTTGTAATTAAAAGAGACCTACCTGGATATATAATTAATTAACCTTCTTTCACATCTGCAGTCAGTTAAGTTAGCATCAGACAGACTTAGGTATAAGGTTACGTAAACGCAAGGAAGAAGAAATAATAATGTTGTATTAATTAAAAGTCAGACATCCCTTTTCAACTACATATATGTACTCTAATTCCAGCTACAATGTAGGGTAAATTAATTGTATAGTCAACCAATAATATTTTACTAGACTTGAGCTTGAAGTAAATGTTTTCAAAGCTCTGGCACCTAGCCTAAAGAATAGAGCTGTCAAGAGAGATTGGCTTTAACAGTAATTCTTACCATACATTTTGGGGGACATGTTATGGGTATTCCAAAAAAAGGATACACCGAAAAACAGTCTTTTTCCATTAGCAAACACAAAGGACATACTAAAAGCAGCACTACTTTCCACATTTTGGAAGAGGGGTATGTGCAGTATTTTGAGGTATTCTAAATTATTTCAGAATAGCTGCAATATTAAAGTACCCAAAATGTGCTCCCTTAGACTTTGAGCTAGTTTATCAGGAAATATATGTACATTGCACTGTCTAGCAGCTGTCGAAGAATAATTATTCCAAAGAAATGACACTAAACTAAAGAAGAACAAATATCAGGGCCAAGAAACTTTGTAAAGTTATTCAATAATAAATTATTACATGTAATGTTTTTTATACTAAAATTTTCTTTTATGGTTGGGAAGGTGTTCCTATTTTTTTTTTGTGCACAACTGAAGTACCAAAATAAAGCTATATTTTCTCAAAACACTTTTTGCATTGGTCCACTTTATAAATGAGTTATGTAAGAATGCTAACTTGGTATAAAATAATACAACGAGATAAGATTACTGCTGTGTATCTCACAACCATGAATGTCTGTGATGGGATGATGTTAACCCTGGCTAATAAATTTATTGTCTGTGCTCTGTCTCTCTGGTCATGTTTTGATTCATCTCTGCATTCTTAAGCCTTTTTAGGTAAAATTGAAAGGAGAAAGGAAGGAGTTCACTGATCTACAGTATGTATCATTATTAGACTGTCTGGTGTATACCAGCAGGAAACCTATACCATTTTAATTAGACAGGAGCTTTTGAAAATTGCAAGGCTTTAACACATTCATAAGCCTCATTAGTCTGTTGAAATAATTTTATTGTAAACATACTGTACATAGATGTTTGTTGAAATTAAATGGTAGCTAGGTTGTCAATTCTTTCATTTAGAGAGACAGAGAGATAATTTTTTTATGACATGTACAATGTAATGTAAGTGATAATTTATAATTTAAACTTTTTGTAAATAATAATATCATACAGAGATTGCAATACCATTATAAAGGTAACATGTAAATTAACCTTATTTAGCATTGGTACTTGTGACAGTCATACCCACTTTGGTGAGAAATGGTTAATTTAATAAGGCTGACATGAAACCTTAGTCAAGAAGATGTCAATATCTAACCATTTGCAATTTGAGAATGAGATTGTTTGATGCAATGCCACCACCACCTTCTCAGTTATATTAAGACTCTAAGTGTTGTTCCAGCCAGGGATTCGAACCTGCGACATCCTGCACATCACACTTGTGCTTACCAGCCACTGAGCTAACTGGGAGGCAGTTATGTTGTGTACATGTTATTCAACATAATAACTTTCTTGGTAGTTATTTTGGAATTTTTGCAGCATGCATACATGTACAAATGTAGGATAATGTATGTGGTGGTCAGTGGTATACCAGCTGATAGCAAAATTGTAAAAATAATATTACACTGCCTCCAGTGGGGGTATCATTGTTATGAACACATGTCACCATGTGGGACATCACTTCACAGACCAACACCATGTTTTGTCTGATTTCCTTTTTTTTGTTACCCCCTAATGTTCCTAAAATATGAACATTAATTTTAAACAAAAACAATGTAGTCTTGAACAAATTTGTGTGATTTTGACATGGTTTGTCAGGCTTTTAAAGACATTTTTGGTGATTTTGCTGATCTTCAAAAATTAGAAAAGAAATTAATGCTCACCAACTGGTTTTCAGGTTATAAAAAGTAAATTACATGGATGCTTGGAGATACAGAATTTAAACTCTGCCAGACTTCCCGAGCCTGATCAACATACAAAATTTTAAACGCTTTAAAATTCACTTGAATACCCTGACAGTTCTTATCAATCTTTCTATACTTCTTTTGTATCAGCACAGAAAGTTTGGTTGCGATACATTCAATATGAAACAAAATATCAAAATAACTCAACATTTCCTTGTAAAAATGTCTCATCATCCTGTAACAAATCAAGTACAATCCCCGAACCCCTGGGGCCACAAAACTTGTCAATAGCTCACTTCTGCAATATGCTTTCCTTGTCACACACAAAGGATTCAATACAAGGCTCCTTGCTTAATTGAATTTATTCTTTTCTCTGTGAAAAGAATAAATTTAATTTAGCACAAGGCCTCGTATTGAAACCTTTGTGCGTGACAAGTAAAGCATATCGCGGAAGTGGGCTATTGCCATCAAATACCCCACATATCCCCACCTACTCTGGAGGGCCAGGGGGGTTGGGGGGTCGAGGTTTCTTTCAATTGATAAATGCATAACTCGTGAGTGAGCGCAGTGAACAAATGCGTTTACTTATCAACTGAAGTTAAACACAAAGATAGCTAGACATATATACTGTGTGTTTGTTGAGCTAATATCTGGCATGTGTACAATGCTGTACATATATTTAGGCAGTCTCAAAGTCGAGTCAAGTTCGAGTCAACCCTTCACATAAAACAGAATGTTAAATTTAAGCTACAATTCAACAATTTCCAAGAGCTCCAGTTTAACTTTCTAAGCTTTCCTCAAAGTTTATTCTTAAAAGCCTACATTCGGGAGTTTGATAAAGCGACTGGTCAAGACAGTTTCAATGGACTTGTTTGAATGCAATGTGAGTATTCATTTTGGTGTTTCCCTGCCAGACAATAACTAAAGATGATTTTCCCACCATTATTTTCTTTTTATTAGAATGTTTCGAGCCCTTTGGTAGCCTTTGAATATAGATTTTAGGCAGCACTTGTGTGCAATGAAATCAACAATTTGAAGCTGGGCACGGTCGATTGATTTAATAAAAAGTGTTGAAAGTTAGAATGAAAGTGTGAGGAACAGTGTTGTGAATAAAAATATCCAGAAAATGTCTATAATATTTAGCTCTCATTATTCCTGTTATTAGCCCTGACTGAACTCTCTAAAAAGGATTTCAAGAAGTTCTTCTAATTATTAGGAGAAGTCTTAGCTCAGTGGATATGTGCCATTACAGCTTGAAGTTCATTCTTTCACAGTTTACAAACATGATACTTCGCTAGAATTGCCTGAGTATCAACATACAAAGTTCTAAATGCTTTAAAATGCACTCGAATACCCTGACAGTTCTTATTAATCTTTACTGAAATATGCTACAAAAATACGTAATTTAAAGCTGGGAAGAAAATAATTCTGGAGGTGGGATTTGGTCCCATTTGACTGCATAAAGTGTGGGTTTTCTTACATTATCAAGCTTACAATTGTATAATTAACACTTGAAGATGAATTCTGTATCTCTGTGTGGCCATGTACGTAATACATGTATCTACTATATATGAGACTGTTTACTGAGCATAAATATATTATACAACAACCAGGCTATTAATTGTTTTAATGTTTACAAGTAGAAATTATGCTTCCCTTTACATGGATTCTCATGGACAACCTTACAAGATATAAAGATAAAAATAAATGATCAATAGAAAATTATGTTAAATGGTGTGAATAACTGTGATAATTATACATTTGTGGTGATGTTGCCAATATTATTAGAATGACATTAGGTTTGAAGGTTGCACTTAAAACCACAACCCATGGAAATACAATGGGATCAGCTACTCTTGTTAACCCTTTCACTCCCAAGAGTGCCATATATATGGCACTATTACTGGTTACTTGCTTTGAGGGTTTAAGTCTGACTAAGTTCAAAGAGCGAGGCCCTGAGATTCCCACACACCTTAACCCTTTCCCTCCTGCACCGCCCGTAACCGCCCAATATGAAGCATGTACCTGGAGAAAATTATTGCATCAAACCTAGACATGCTGGAAATACGATGTTGTGATATTATTTCAAGGGATGAATGACTTTGAAGCCACAGCTGTAACGGGGATCACTTGAGTCTCCCACTTTGGAGAAAAACTCATTTGTGTTGGGGATTGTTGTTCATTTCTTCGCTTATCACGAATTTTGAGGAGCTGAAAATCGGCTCAAAAAACCCTTCCCATTCACACTTGAAATCAAAAGCAAATACAAAATCACGCTCAGTCGTTACAGTACCTTGTTTAATCTTTCCAACCAGCAGGTTTGTTTGCATAAAATGCACCAAACGACTGTGAACCACGCCGATGTTTACACTGCGTTTCACTCGACCACATTTCCCTGCTCCCACCTCCAACTGCATGCTGGGTAATCAACAAAAAATGCACAAGGGAGACCCCCGTCTTTTACCCCTACAACCAAGAGCGGTGATTTGGACTCAAGCCGTTGCTTTAAAGTGACAAAAACACATCCTAATAGGTTGAGCAGGGGGAAAACACAACCAACTGCAGAATTTCAAGGGTTTCAGTGAAGAATTATTTCATGTGTCCCAAAGCAGAAACACAACAGAAAAACCCTGTGAAACCCCTCACAAGGCCTACTAAAAGCAAACAAGTACTTTCCAGCCGTCATCAGACTTAATGATGTCCTCAAGCTCTCCTACAGTGGCTTATTTGTACAAAATTAGAGCACATTTGGGTGGAAATCCTACCGAAGCAGCCATACCTACCGCTAACGAGTGCACAGAATTCTCCCAAATGGCATTGTGGGAAAAGTTTGAGCCCTCAGCTTAAAATGTCAGCAGTATTTAACTGCCCCGGGCTAGCCAAACTTGAACCGAGGGGGGAGGGTTGAGTTAGCACTCAGGATTTCACCAACTGAGCCAAACACGTCCAGTAGGGAAAGGGTTAATCTACAGACAAATGATCCTATTGAACTGCATTACCGGTAAGCATATTGAAAATGAATAATTTCCTCTAAATCCTCCTTTCTTTGCATAAGTTAAGTATAGTTAACATTATTTCACTTCAGAAAAAAATACTAAATGACACTTACAGAAAAAAATATTTCTCCTCATATCTTAAATTTTCTCACAAAAATGCATATTTCACATAAAATTTAGAGTTTCATGTTTGCACTAACCTCACTTTCTGTCTCCCAACACCTAAACATGCCCAGAACCAATCCATTCTGTCCATTATAAGCACTTCACAGCAAGCTAAATTCATCCATATTGACTGCAAAGCATGCTGGGAAATCCTACCAAACAGCGACATGGCCCTTTCCCCATCTTCATTCTTCAAAATATATACTAAGTCTAAAGCCATTTTGACCTAATAGCTTCATATATCGGAATCAATGGCAAGTAAATATTGTCCAATATCCCCAAAAAGCTATGATACAAATTAATGTAGGTGGTTCCAGACCCCCACGCTAAAGTGACAGAAGAAATCCTAGCTCATTCACGAGTGGGAAATGAAGCTCGTTCTCCATCACAATAACACTGGCACAGACTCGCTTGTTTGAGAAAGTACAGCTGATTGAAGCTCTCATCAGACTTAATGATGTCCTCCAGCACTCTATAAATGGTGAAAAAGGCTTTAAAAGCCTAAAATTCTGTATTCCCCAAAACAAACTTCCCTCCAGCTACATTGAGATCTGACGTCAACATATCCAAAATGGGCGACAAAATTTTTTGAGCCCCCAGTATTATAGGGCAGTTTTAAATGCCATGGTAACAGTGACTACAGTTTTCTTAGGGGGGAGGGTTCGTTGCAGTTTAGAAAGAGCCAAAAATCAGGTCATCATCATCATCATCACTTTTTTATTCGCCATATGTTTTTTTATATGAGTAACAAAGTAACAATAGTTAATACTGACTACAATACAAAGCGGCCTAGCGGTGTGATTTGTACAGGAATATTATTGACAGGAGAAAGTAATAATTAAGGTATTTGAATAGTTACAATTATTTATAGATTTCTTATACAGAGAAATTAACTAACTAGTGTTAACAATTGATTTGACTAAGAATATTGTGCTAAATACAGGGTCATTCCACAGTATTCCGTCTGTCGCAGAGACTACAATCAGAGAATTAAATTTTGCGATTACCAGAAAACTTGGCTAGAAAGCAAATCAATTATGCACTGGTGTGATAGGTATCCACCAGAGCTTCAAAGGGAAGTACATAAATTTCACCTGAATTAAATAAATAGCAGCCCATAATATAATAAACAAGCGTTGCGGAGACTACACTGAATGTCACACACTTTTCAGGAGCCAAACTTTAATGCAGAACTCTCTGAAACCAGCATGAATTTCAAATGTCTGTCAACGTTATGTTGAAGTGTATTTCATCTGGTATGTCTGAAAGCCAAAATACATTTGGAATACTGCATGTTATTGTATCATTTTGGCACATTTCTAATGATGACACTGTCGCGGAGACTACGTCGCGGAGACTACAATAAGGTACTCCAAAATTTTTAACAGTAACAGCTTTGAAAACTAAAGCAGGTTGGTTGAATTATGGATCTGAATGGATTCTGCTTGCACCAGAAACATTTCTTATGAACATCAACAAGTAAATAATGCTATAAGCATAAAATGTATGTACCACAGGGTACCCAAAGCGTGAGTTTTGAGAAATCACTGTTTTAGCTCTACTGCTTTGGTGCAATACCAACACAAACTAATTGCTTTTCTTTGGAATAGATCTGAACACAGCTTCAAGCTCATCAAGATCTGCTATCTCAAAGGGGCCATTTCCCATTAAAACAACAGGGCCATAGAATACACATGAGCTGTGCACATTGTCCTTGTCGTCTCTCTTCGGCCAGTCAAATCTCTTCGCACCGACTTTGAATAAGAATTTGAAGGGACTAAAGTCTCTGCTATCAGATTCACTTAGGGCTCTTCCAACATAGTAGTTCTTTACATAATCAACAGCATAATACTGATCTGCAATGATGCCTGAGCCTAACAAGGGTAGGGAGGCCTGATTATGGAGCTCTATCACCATATGCTTTCTGAAGTCTGGGATGCTGTTGGGTTCCACCATGGCACCATTGACTAGCAAGCACTTGGCATACAGACAAACAAATACACCACAGTCCCATGTGTTATCTTGTTGTGGGAGGTCTTCTGGTGTATTCACAGCAATCTGCCATTGACTTATATCCAGTGCATTGTCAGCCCTCTTAAGTAAAGACAACATCTTCTGGATTGCTGATTGTGCTGATGGTTTGACATAAGATCCAGCTAGGCTGTCAAGTACTACTATGAGATGCTGGTGAGGGTACACTACCAAAAGAAACCAGTGCTGGCTTCCTATAGAATTGCATGGAACAACAATAATGTCCTGCTCTAGCAGCTTCCCTTTCGATAACAGCTTGATACTCAGCTTCTCAAATTCTTCCCATGAAAAGATCACAACTTTCAGACCATTAGCTGTTTCTCTGGCAATCTCTAAATAAGAGTCAATTACAAAGTTGGTCAAGTAATTATCTTCTGCTCTTTTGTGGCCACCATTAAGAGAATTCAAATCGCTGCTTGATATGACGCCTTTACCCTTAAAGTTAACTTGACCATTCAAGATAGCAGTAAGCAGAGAGGCTTCATGGTGTGGTTGAGTGTATGGTATGCAGCTCTTGAATTTTGCAGCAAATTGAGGTGGCAAACCATATCCTACAGTAGGGAAAGGTTTGGCTGCACTTTGTAGTGGGATGCTAGGCACCTGCAAATCTGCCTTAACACTTGTGTGTGCACCAGGTACTGTGCATGGATCTTGTACACCAGGTATAAGAATGTGCTTCGCACACTCATCCTTGTGAAGAAACTGTGAATTCTTAGATGTAAGCACAGTGGAATCATCTAATTTCACTACATAATGCACAGAGTGGGTGTTGGGAATGGGTTAAAATTTGCAAATGAGCCATTGATCTTGGAGTTTTCTGGCCACATCTTGAACTTGCTCTGCTGAGGCAAACAGGACATTAATCTTCTTACTGATGTTTTGAGCAGCTTCAAAAAATTCCTTGGCATCAGTGACCACAGAGTTGTTTTGAAGTATTGAGCGCCATACTGCCCTCTTAATTTCAGCTCCAACACCATCACAGGGTCCCTTTCCATGGGCAGTTTCAAAAAAGCTCCATGATGCCTCACATTCAAAGTCTTTCTGGTGATATAGAAGACATGACAGGTTATATCTATTCTTGAACTGGGAGCCAGCCCCATCACTCCAGTAGTGTACCTTGCTCACTGGTATCTCTTGTTTCACATGATCAAGTATGGCTGTGTTGAATGTATACACACTGGCTTTGTCGTGAGACATTTCATCACTGACGACAGCATACGACTTGTGCTGCAACTCTCCTTTTTGATCTCTATAATAGACCACTGCTGTAAATAGAGTGACCATCTCATTTGACCAGTGTGCAGCCATGATCTCTCGCTGATGTTTCAACTGAAAGTTCTCTGCAAAATCTTCATGGATTATTATTTCTCCCTCTGTTAGGTTTTGCTTTAGATATTTCAGCTCTTCAAATTGCCTTCTTATATTGTACACATGCCTTCCAAAGGGGAGCAACTGGGCTATGAGATCTTCTTTTGCATCAATAATCATGCAATCAACTCTACGTTTCACGACTTTCCCTTCTTCACTATCCCACTGATAATATGAGACTGCCAGGTTTTCATCATATTCTTGGAATAGCTCTTCAACTGCCTGGTCAACACCACACAATGCACACTCTCTGGACATGCACTTCACCTCTCTAGGATTGCATACAGTAGTGTTCAATATATCCTCTGCTGTCTTAGGGATAGTTGTTAAAAGTCTATGGAGCCCCTCAAGGAGTAGCTGGATGTTTTCATGGTACTTGCACATGCAAACCTCTTGATCACGCAAGCTCATAGGCACTACCTGTGGAGGTCTAAGGGAAGCAAATTTGGACATCCCAACATCTACTTTGGATTCTTGTTTAAAGATCTCATAGGCCTCAGATACATTGAGCAGGAGTAATCTCTTTTGCTTTTGCTCCCTCCCTGTTGGTGTTTTCACAGATATACACTCTTTTCTCCCTGCACACATTCTGCTTATATCATCTCTCATAAAGAATTCCTCAATCTCTTTCACATCTGCATCTGACAAAGCATCTGATCGTTTCTGGCGTGTATCTTCTTCAAGTTTTCTCCTTTTCACTTTGGCATCACAAATGTCAAGGACAATCTTTCTTTTCACAGGAGACATGTCTTGAACAACCTTTGCAATTACATGGGGAACTTTGGAAGGACTTTGTGGCAAGCTCTTTCTCACTTTTCTCACAGCCTTTCCAAAACTTTGTGGAGACTTAAAAGTGCTGTCTTTGCAGGGACTTACAGAGCTGCCTTTTATAGATTCTATTTGAGCTAGGATCTTTTCCTCTTTCTTCTTTGCTCTGAAAATCCTCTGTTTCTTTGTTTTTGCTGCTCTTTGCTTTAACTTCTGCTTCTCAGATATTTCAGATTTAGCTTTCTTATATGCCTTAACCTTTCTCTCTCTATCCTTTTTCCTGTATGCTTCCAATTTCTCTTCATCATCTTTTAGCTTTTCTCTAAACTTTCTAGTTCTCTCAGTACTACTAGACATTTTGCTTTCCAGCTATTTCTCCAAAGCACATGGCATAAAAAAATGGCATACTAAAATATTACCCACAATTCATTTAGAGCCTACTGCACATGCTCAAACACTACTAGTGCCAGTCTACTTGGGGACAATAGTTTAGAACTGCATTTTAGCAGTGCTTTTTGACAAAAACAATTCTTCACATAACAAACTGTTTTTACTGACATACATGTAGCTTTCATGTTTTGTGTAACAATTTTCCACAAAATGTGTGAGACCTTACTACTTTTTATCTAGTCTCAACAACAGAATAGGATATCAATATTATTCATAATAATACAATAACATATAACAATTTAATTGTAATTACAATAATTAGAACTGCAGTAATAATACACATGTATGTATCTATCTTTATCTATTTCTATTACTTTGTATTATTACTACATAACTATAAGAATAATCACAAAGTGCGTAGTAGTCTCCGCGACAGGTGGTAGTCTCCGCGACAGAAACTAATTTATTTTTTCTAGGCATGAGAGATAAAATTCAGAAACCAGTGATGTATCACAGGATACTACTTAATAAAAATTAGATGTTATCAAAGTTTGGACTGAAAACCCTCAATAACTCAGTTACCAGAAAAACTATTTGACATAAAACGTCGCGGAGACTACATTTTGAATTTGGAAAACAAATCAAACATATTTCCTAAAAGAAACTCAGTTTGATCTACCTGATATAGAATGAGCACCAGTAGGAGAGTAAGTCTACTGGAACTTCTAGAGGCCTCAGCTTTTTATTAGGAAAAAAATAAATAAAAGCATTTGTAGTCTCCGCGACGGCTATTTTGTCAATCTGTATAATTTATGCTAATTTATTCAAATTCAAAAGCATCCAAACTTAAAAAAATTGATGGAAAATCAAAATTTAGATCCTCTATTATAAGTTAGTCACAATTTCTAGCCAGTTAAAGACATTTTATAAAGTTGACATGAGGGTACTCAATACCGTGGAATGACCCTACAACGAACAGTTACTATTAGTTACAAGTTAAATAAGTGGAAGCTTAGGCAGTTATGGCGAGGAGGCCTCTGGAAACCACAGGACTTATAGAGTAGAGAGTCCTCCTCATATAATAAAATGATTCATATAATAAAATGAGTTAGCAATTGCGAACAACAATGTAATTAAAGATAATTAGAGATGTGAAGGTGTAAAGAATGAAGTTTCATTTGTTAGTAGCAATGTGGTGGAAAAAGTTTTTTTTAAATTCCGGTAGTGTTAAAGACTTAGTTATGTAGAGGGGCAGAGAGTTCCATATTTTTGGTCCTTGATGAAGAATAGTAAATTGTTTGATATTAGTACGACAAGAGTGTGATCAATAATTAGTTGCAATTCTGGTACTATAACTGTGTATCTGATCATTTCTAGGAAATAAGTTTGAGAATAGAGGGGGAAGTAGTTGATTATGATAGGAGAACATAAATTTAGCATTGTTGAAACTGTTCAAGGTAAAAATGTCTAGTATTTTTAAGCTGTCAAAAATTGGTGCAGTATGGGCACGATAATCGGCAGAGGCTAGAATTCGTACAGCACGCTTTTGAAGAAGAAATACTCTGTTTAAGTTTGAGGGATATGTGTTTGACCAGACAATATTACAGTAGGAGAGGTATGGGTAAACTAATGTATAGTAAAGAGATACTTTAGATTTAGAAGACAGATAAAATCGAGATATGTAAATAATACCTATAGATTTGGACATTTTCTTACAAACATGGCTTATTTGAGTTTTCCAGGTGAAGTTTTCATCAATAAATACTCCTAGGAATTTAGTAACTTGCTTTTGCTCTAACTCGTGGTAATTAAATAGGAGGGGAACATTGCACGAAATGTGCTTTTGTCTAGGTTTGAAAAGGATATAATTGGTTTTCTTTATATTGACAGTAAGTTTATTTGTTTTTAACCAGTCATCTATCTGTTTTAGTTCTCTATTTAAAAAGGATATCAATAGATTAGGATCTTTGTGGGAATAAAAAATACTTGTGTCATCCGCAAAGAGTAGAGAGTCAATTAACTTGGAGGCGTTAGGAAGATCGTTAATATAAATGATAAAAAATAATGGTCCCAGTATGGATCCTTGTGGTACACTACATGTGATGTTATGCTCAGAAGACATAGTATCATTGACTTGAACAAATTGCTTTCGATTATTAAAGTAACTTTTGATCCATTTTAATGCCTGTCCACGTATACCATAATGTTCGAGTTTGTTGAATAAAATTTCATGGTCAAGCATATCAAACGCTTTAGAAAGATCTAAAAAGACACCAACAGTTAATTTTCCTTGGTCGGCTGAGGTAGCAAGTTTGTTAAGGAGGTGAATATATAAGGGCTAGAGATGTAGAGTGATTCTTACGGAATCCAAATTGATTGTGGTGAAGGATTTCAAATTTATCTACAAAAGCAGAAACACGGTTATGCATAATCTTTTCAAAGAATTTCGAAAAGTTTGGGAGAAGAGAGATCGGTCTGTAGTTACTAAATAAATTGGGGTCTTCACTCTTGAAGACTGGGATAACTTTGGCAAGTTTTAGCTTTTCAGGAAAGACTCCTTGGGCCAAGGAGAGGTTAATAATGGTCATCAATGAAATTAAATCAAACAATGCTTTGATTATCTTCATTGAAACATTATCATAGCCAGGCGCTTTGTCGGGTTTAAAAGAATTGGAGATGGTCTCCAGTTCCTGTCTAGTGGTGGGTTGAATAATAATAGGTTCTTCTTGGTAGGACGACAAGAAGTTAAGAAAAGGAGTGTTAGTAGCTGGTATTTTGTTAGCAAGGTTTGGCCCTATGCTAGAAAAGTATTTACAAAATCTATTTGCAATTTCATTTGGATCTGAAATAATCGTATCATCACATTTGAAGAAAGAGGGAAGGAGAGTTTTTCCCTTTTTGTTATTGATAAGTTCGCTAATTAATTTCCAAGTAGTTTTAAGATTGTTTTTTGCATTCTCAAACTTCACATCGTAATAGGATTTTTTAGCTATTCTAATTAGGTGATTAAGTTTATTCTTGTATGATTTATATTTAGCTTCAAGTGCTGTGTTAGGGTGCGATATTAGTTTTTTGTAAAGCATATTTTTCTTCCTAACTGATTTCAAAAGCCCTGCAGTCATCCAAGGAGTTATTAGTGTTTTTAAGGCATTGCCTCGGATTACTTTGAAGGGAAAACAAGAGTCATAAAGACTGGTATATTTAGTAAGGAATGAATTATAGGCAACGTTTGGATCCGATAAGATGACTGTGTTAGACCAATTTATTTGTGATAGGGATGCTCTAAATTTGTTTATGTTGGTTTCACTAAAATCGCTGATAGATATGCACTCTTTCTGTGGATGTGGAAAAAAACAACATCGTAGACTAAAGTGAAGATGGGTAAATGATCAGAAATGTCATTTACGATTAGTCCATTGGTAATATTTAGTGTATTATGATTAGTGAAAATGTTGTCAATTAGAGTGGCAGAATAAGAGGTTAAGCGTGTCGGTCTTTTAATGAGAGGGTAAAGCATGTGCGAGAATAAACAATCTAGAAATTCCTGAGTGGGAGCATGATTATCGTAGTGAAGTAAGTCAAGGTTAAAATCACCCATTATGTAACAGTGTTTGTTGTCTTTAGTTGCGTTAGAGACAATGGTATTGAAGGGTTCAAGGAATTCTAAAATGTGTTGGTTTGGTGGACGATAAACAGTCCCAACTACAGTTAAAAGCCCTTAGGGTTCAAAGGGTTATTGTGGTTGAAATATTGTGGTCCATTTGTTAATTAATTTTATATTAATTTTTAAAAATTCATTATTAATGTTACCTATCATACACGAATGAAGAGTTCAGGACAGTGAACAAAATAATTCATTCATTCAAATTATACATTGATTTTTTTTTACAAAACATTGCAGAAAGATACTGCATTTGCAGAATTTTCAGATGAGGGTAAAGCTGCTAAGGTATGTGATCCATGTCGTGTTTACAGTGTGACTACTGTCACATTGCAAGCAAAGTAAAGCATTCCAACTTACTAATCCTAGCATATCTGCACAATTGTCGTCATGGAAAAAAGGCTTCAGCCTGAGAACCAGTTGACCAAATTAGTCTTTAGCAGAATGAAGCTCAAGCAGGTTCAAATGCTATTATCTTGTACTCAATACTGATTAGCTCAAATAAACCGTAAGTTGGAATGCTTTGTTTTCATTCTGCAAATATGTGATTAGTTCTCGTTGTCTAAGTGCAATGTGATTGGTTTTCGTTGTCTAAGTGGCCCTGGTTAGAGTAGTCGCACAGTAAGTCATTCTATAAGTTAGTCTGCTATTTGATAGTAAGAGTACAAATTTGTTTTTTAATGCTGAGCTCTACAGCTATTTACATGTACAATGTAATATTAGCCATTTCGGAGTCTGATCGATCATACACATTGACTGATTGTTACATGCAAGTGCTGTATTCCTTTCTCATAGGCACTGGAACGACTTCATCAGCTTGAGGTGCTAGGTAGAAGGCTTGTTGTAGAGTATGCAACAAAGCAACATGACAGACTTGCAGCACAACACTCAAATAGGTACTTACAGTAATATTAAAATGACCCTCCTATTATAATAGAGATCGATATCCTGCAGAGTCCGAAGGCCCACAGGAGCGGATCAGCACCATACATTGTACATATAGCAAGCGGTCTTAAAAATCACAGCGCATGTGTCCATCCGACTGCATCCATCACCCCAAGTGCATGTACACCACCACCACCTCTAATAATAATATTGTACAATGTAGCTATTTTGTTCTGTCCTTGTAGCACATGCAGGTATCCCAAGCTCACTGTGAGTGGTTTAGAAATTGTAGTGAATGTATAGGATTTTCCGTAATAAAGAAATAATATAATCGATCTTGAAACTTCACTCACTTGTTCTCTGTGTTGTTCTTTATCTCTGGAGAATGTTTGAAGCCATTTCACCTGAAATTGAGAAAGTTAGAGTGGTTTTATTTTTAAATTCCCACCAGTTCAAAATAATAGTCTTGTAGAAGGTAGGTCACTACAACTGCCAGCTAGTTAAAAGGTCCCACTAAAATGCTTGTAAATCTCTCAAAAATTAAGATAATGCCAAATTTATTTCAGAAAACAATCCCTCATAATAATTTAGGTACACTGCTATTTACTTCCCTTGAAAAGTAGATGCACATGTCTATCAGTGCAACAACAGGCATTCAATGGCTGTTTCAAAATGTGCATGCTCATCTACTTTTAAAGGTACATGTACATGTACATGTATGCCACAATTACCTTTCTTTTTCTTTTTGATGCAGATAGCGATGAGCAAGAGAAGTAAATGGCAGTGTAAATTATAAGTTCTGTATTGTCTCAATTTTCGAGAGATCTACAAGCATTTTAGTGAGACCTTTTGAACTTGTTGGAAATGGTGGGATAAAAAAAAAAGCAAACTGCTCTAACTCTCTCAATTTCAGGTAAAATGGCTTCAAATTTTCTTCAGAGATAAAAAAAAAAAAATTGAAAGAACAAGTGAGTAAAGTTTCAAAATTACATTTTGCTGGCCATTAGGCATATGCAATATAAAAGAACTACATTACATTGTATAAAGCATCTGAGTAATAGGGTAATTACCGTATTTCATCATTTAGTATTAGTTGAATGATTGAACTTTTTTCGCCAAACTCAATGGAAAGGTCTAGCTGTTGGGACCTTCCTTTCAATGAGATGAGGCTAAGAGTGCAAGGTAAGAGGGAAAAGCTCATTTTGCTTTCTGTGAAAAATCAACAAGTTGATTTGGTTGCACAACTTCACAACTGTTGCACGTGAGTTTGCAAAATTCTGATTTTCTTTTCATGTAGTTGGTCAAAAAATGACAAGGAGAAAGCTAAAAACCTTATCTGAATCATCTAAGACCAAGCAGGGTGAATGATAACAATTGGCCTGACATAAGGGCTTATTATTTTGTGACTTCGTCACTGACAAAATGTTGGAGCTTACATTTAGTTTGAGATAAAAATGATCGACATGGGAAAAAAATCGAATGAGTGTTGCTTTTCCCTCTCTACTACAATGTACTCTAGTCTCTAGCTTGATTCCTCTCTCTATTCATTTATCAGGAAGATTGTTTAAAAACTAGACTTGTTAGCCGTTTATGTATTTTAGTTTTACCATTATACAAAATAAGTTAAAAGAGAAGTGGGTTTGTTTCTTAAATCCACAAATAAAAAAATCTCGACCGGGATGGTTAGCAAATTTGATAACTTCATGTCAGTCGGTTGTATTTTTGTTAAATATATCTGCCAGTTTTGCTGATTAAAATCATCTTGAAAGTCAATGTTTAATGAAGACATTCTTCCTTGTCATTTGCCATTTTGATTTCATTCACAATCATGTGCCAGTACCACAGCGAGTTCCATGTCACTCTATAGACTCTCATATAAGCACAGCTTTCAGCCAATCATGTGCCAGTACCACAGCGAGTTCCATGTCACTCTATAGACTCTCATATAAGCACAGCTTTCAGCCAGTCAGTGTGCAAGTTTCCTCTGGGTTATTTTATAAACTGATAAAACATGGCTTTTTAGTCAATCAGAGCACAAGTACTATCGTATCTATATTATAAGATATAAATTATATATATATATATATATAATTATTTAGTATAATTTTATACATTGTACATAAAAATCACATGTACCACACAAGTGAATAGTGCTTTTTGCATGTTCTGGTTGGCTACTCCGGAGGTCAATATCATTTGGTATTCACCTCTGGGCAAAGCAGCAATCAGCTTGTACAAGTTTTTGTCCATTTAACAGAAGAAAAAAAACTATTTGGTGCTGGCTATTCACTTGTGTAGTAAATACTTAAACAATTATTCACCTCAGTGTTGGTAACAAGTGGTAGATATTTACCTTGCTGCTTTGCAGCTTGGTAAATGTCATCCACCCCTATTCACCTCCACTTCAGTGAATAATAATATTGTTTGAAGTATATTATGGCTATAACGTATGGTACAGACCTCATGCTCATTAATAAGACTTAGGTATTTATTCAGTGGCATGCAGCAAAGTAACTGTGCCATACATTCATGTTCACATACAATTTTCACACTCAAATGAAATCCACTCAGTGGTATTGGTATTATTTTTATAAACTTTTATTTATAAATTTCCAGAATGTCACCAAAGAAAGAGTTAGATACATCAGAGCAAGCTGCGAAGGAAAGTGTTACCTTGTCAGAAGAAACAAAAGCACATTTGATTAGTGGTAGGAGAAAAGATGGCATAGCTCCAAAACTAGGGTAAGTTAATGTGGTAGAAAGAAACTCATTATTAATAGATCATGTCCAATTTAAATGAGAGTCATTGAGGACTGACTAGCCCTATGCTGATGTTGCTGCATAAAAGGGTTTTCACGTGTGGGCCACGTCATACAAAAAGGGCCAGACGACATGAAAGGAAGTTGTTCTATGTTTTTGATACCTGTGGTACCATTAGAATCTGCATCATGAGCACCACAAACTGTATACGAAATTGTTCGCAGAGACCGTAGTATCAATGGCAGATATGGCGGGGGTGTTTGTTTTTATGTACGATCTAATATAAATTATGCCCCTCGCCCTGATCTAAACATTGATCAGTTAGAAAACCTTTGTATCGAAATTCGCAAGCCTCGTTCTAAGCCTTTTCTCATTGTTACCTGGTACCGACCACCTGATTTACCCGTAGATAAATTTAGTTGTTTTGAAACACTTGTTCGAAAGCTTGATGCTGGTGGTCTTGAATATTATCTGATGGGAGATCTCAATGTTAATCTAGCTGCGTCCCATTCGGATAATAATTCACGTTTACTAACTGGTATAACTGATCTTTATGGTCTGCGCCAACTTATCTCGCATTTCTAATCTGACTTCAACTATGATTGATTTAATATTTACTAATTCTCCTAACATGGTTGTTTGCTCCGGTGTCTCTCATATCGGCATTAGCGATCATAGTCTTGTTTATGTATTTCGTAAACTTTCGATCGGTCTATCTATTAAGGGGCATTCCATAGTATCTTACAGAAAGTTTAAAGATTTTAATACCACTAGCTTTCGCTATGACATTCGTTTACAGGACTGGGAATCTATAAATTCGTTTGAAGAGCCCAACAATATGTGGCATGCCTGGAAATACATGTTTCTAAGTGTGGTTGACAGGCACGCTCCTATTCGCACAAAACGTGTTGGTGCCTCCAAATCACCATGGATTACGTCACAATTAAAACAGCACATGCACGAAAGAGATGTCTTAAAGCTAAAAGCGATTCGCTCCAATGACCCAACCGATTGGCGTGCCTTTAATATTTGTCGTAATTCTGTAACCAATGAAGTTAAGTTAGTTAAAGAGATGTACTACAAGAAAGCTTTCCATGAGAACGAAGGCAATTCACGTAAAACCTGGAGCATCATTAATGACAGAAGTAACCTCTAGAAAATCAAACAATTTGCACATTAATGAGATTAAACAAAATGGTATTTCTATATGTAACCCCCAAGAGCTCTCCGAGACCTTTAAAGTGCACCTAACCCCTTTTGCAATTTTTATACATATGAATCTTTGAAAGGTTTTGAGTACTTCTGCGAATAAATTGTTGGCTTACAGAGAATGCTCTACGTTCTAGGCTTGTTTGAAATGCAGGGCTCGAAATAGCGGCCTGCCAATGGCCAAAATGTAGGTCAAATTTTACTACTGGCAGGCGAAAATAATTTTGAACTGCCAAATGGAAAATAAAATGGCAGGTGAAATTTTGCTCTACTGTAGTTTATTGTTTTACTTTGTTTGCTTGCCATTTTCCTTTATTCGCTAGTCCTTTCCGTGAACAGTCGATCGATATTAAGCTTTTAAATATCCGCAAATAAACTGAAAACAACAGCGCAAAGGCGGTAGTGTAATTATCAGGCGTGCAGTGCAGGTGCAGGTCAGCGGTCTTCTCTTGTAATTTAACCCAGCATGCATTTTGGGCTCCCAAGCTAGCGTGCACGCCTCTTGCTTTGCAGAACGATTCTGTGACGATTCTATGACGGGAAAAATGGAGGGGAATAATTCCCAGAACAATATTGAAGCATATATTAACTTCCGGCATCTTTGTGATCATTTCGATGAGTACGGGATCAGTGTAAAAAAGCCAGATGCCTCCGATAACGAAGAAGAAGCACTAATTGCACTCAAGATCAAAGTTGTTGAGAAAGTTGTTGAGCATTTTGAGGCAGACACACATCCAGTTAGCCCAATCAGAATTGATGGAATGATTGGAACACACAGTCGAATTGTGACATTTCTTGACGACCTGGAGAAGCTTGGGAGTGTTCTGTTCAATGAGAGCAAACTACTAGTGAAAGACACAGCAGGAGAATTGGTGGATATAACATCGATGCAGCAGATTCATGACCACACTGTTATATTTGTGATGTTTAATTCCAATGAAGAACTTTCAAACATTGACACTCTTACATGTAGCAACTGCACCGGTGATACTTTGATACTGAGTGATAGTGATGACTTTAGTTTTAGTTAGGGTGTGAATTGCTTGAAGACCATTTTATACATAAACAATGCATATAATCAGATGGAGTGTTCCTGGACAGCTGAAGCACTATACGCCAACGTAACCATCTCTAAGCTTTGAATTTCCACATTTTCAGAAGATTGCCCGTAACTCTGTTGTATCATACTACTAATTTCTTTGTTAATGTTTATTGTTGAAAATAATGAGAGTAGTTTCAAGTCAGTAAAAGTAGTCCATTTGCAGATACTCTCTACAGTGAGTCACAGTGACAGTCAGTGGCCTGAAAACTATGACAACAATGTATGATTACACTTTACTTTAGATTTGAACGTTTTGTCTTACTTTGTGTACTGCATACTGCAAGTCTCTTTTCGCTTGGCATGGCCTAATAATGTGATTGCTACTAAAAAGGTGAAAAATACACATTTTTTATCGTAAATTTGTGGCAGGTCAAAAATACTAAATGGCAGGCCAAAATTTATTTGTCCTGCCAAAAAATAAAAACTGTCTGGCCATTTTTTTTTTTCTATTTCGAGCCCTGAAATGGTGAAAATGTGACCTTTCCTGGCCCATGACCGCGCAAGAAAAAGCCTGGGTCGATTCTTGATCTTACGTCACTTCATTAATGCATTATTCTCCATGGTGCCTTTCCATCACAACAACATCGATATATAGAGAATATACACAGTCTGTGAGTTGTTAGTAAAGAAAACAGTTATTTTAGACAAAATGCTAAATATTTATTCAAAATTATTGGAAAGTCGAATGAGTTGGATGACGTAAGATCAAGAATCGACCCAGGCTTTTTCTTACGCGGTCATGGGTCAGGAAAAGTCAATTTTTCACCATTTCAAACAAGCCTAGAACGTAGAGCATTCTCTGTAAGCCAAAAAATTCTTCGCAGAAGTACTCAAAACCTTTCAAAGATTCATATATATAAAAATTGCAAAAGGGGTTAGTTGCACTTTAACAATCACTTCGCTACTATTGGTCCGAAGCTCGCAAAAGAAGTCCCATTGAATGTAAATGACCAATCTTACCAAGACTATTTTGATGGCCTGTCGTACGACCAGGCGACCTTTGCACTAAAACCAACAAATAGCTCCAGAGTCCTTTCTTTCTTGACTAAACTTAGCAAATCTAAAGCAACTGGGTTAGATAAGATATTATTATTATTATTATTATTATATTATATTATCCGTTAGACTTTTATGTGAATGTGCCGATCTAATCGTGAGCTCCCTTTGTTCGATTTTCAACTGTTCTATTGTCACCAGTATATTTCCGGAAGAGTGGAAGTGCTCTAAAGTAATTCCATTATTCAAACAAGGGGAATGCGCTGATTTGAATAATTATCGACCCATATCGATTATACCGGCTGTGGCAAAAGTTTTCGAAAGAATAATTTATGATCAAGTTTTTGCCTATCTAAACGAACATAATTTAATCTCGAACCACCAATCAGGGTTCCAACGCCTCCATTCTACGATCACTGCTCTACTCGAGGCTACGGATAACTGGGCTTTAAATATTGATAGTGGTACTGTGAATGCCGTTGTATTTTTAGACCTCAAAAAGGCGTTCGATACGGTAGACCACAATATTTTGTTATCAAAATTAAATTTGTATGGGATTGGCATTAGGGGCGCCGAAAATATCTGGTTCGAGTCTTACCTGAACGATCGGAGTCAAAAGAGTTTTGTTAATGGTGTTTTTCGGAAAACCGCTCATTAACTTGCGGTATTCCCCAAGGAACAATCCTTGGACCGCTATTATTCTTACTGTATATAAATGACCTACCAAAATGTCTAAACTATTCGCAGCCTCGAATGTACATGTATGCAGATGATACTCATTTGACTTACACAAGTAATGATGTCTCTGTCATAGAGCTAAATCTCAATCAGGACCTTGCTAATATCAATTAGTGGCTTATTGTGAACAAACTAACACTTAATAATTCAAAGACAGAATTTATGTTGATCGGGTCGAGACAAAGGCTTAATACCTTTGACGATGTCCCATCATTAGCTATCAATGGGACTCCTATAAAACAAGTACCCGTTTCAAAATCCTTGGGTGTCCAATTATCGACGAAAATCTGTCTTGGTCCGTTCACATTGAATCAATGTCCAAGCAAATCGCCTCCGGCATTGGAGCCCTGAAGCGCATTCGATCTTTTGTACCTCGCAAAACGCTGCAATTTATATTTAACTCTTTAGTTCAACCACATTTTGATTATTGCAGTGTTGTGTGGGGGAATTGTAATAAAACTTTATCTGCCAAACTTCAGAAATTACAAAATCGCGCAACCAGAGTATTAACCTTTTCAAATTATGACGCTAATACCGATTATCTTTTCGAGGAACTTGGCTGGCAAAAACTTGAAACACAATGCCATATCCACAAAGCTGTCATGGTTTATAAATCTATTAACGGACTTGTCCCTGATTATCTACGTACCAAATTTGTCGACCGAAGCAGCGTTTCAAATTATTCTTTAAGAGACACCGAGGGCAAACTTGCTATTCCTTTCCCGCGCACTAATTTTTTGAAAAACAGTTTTAGCTATAGTGGTGCAGTGATATGGAATAGCCTCCCTGTAGAATTGCGGCAAGCTAGAACTCTAAGCAATTTTCGCTCTGCCTGTAGCAGTTACTTTTCTGACATCAATTAGATTATTAAGTAGAAGCACGGCACTCATGTAAAGCAGGTCCTTTTGTTGATGTTTGTAGTCATTTAGAGTTAATTATAAATTATAATTAAAGTTGAATATTATTTTGTAGTTTAATAGTTCTTACAATATTTTAATCGCTTAGGGAGCGGTCATTAATTACTGGGGGGGGGAGGGCCGGTAAATTTAGGGGGAGGGCTAAGATTTTTTGGGCTTCGATTTGGGGAGGGTCACAAATTTTTGGGCGCCTGTTTTAACAATGAAACTTTTACAATATTTTTAGGCTACTTCAATCAACCATTCAGCTCCACCTTGCTGGATGCTGCTAATGGGCAACGTTCAAGACCTCAAACATTCTGCTTGATAACGAGGTTTTCAGGAGTAAAACGAAAGAAATGCTTTCCTCTTTTGTTAAAAAAACATACGTCATTTTTTGATGTTTTGGGGAGGGCCAACATTTTTGGGTCCTCGTTTTAGATATTTTACCGGCCCTCCCCAGTAATTAATGACCACTCCCTTGTACATGTAGTCTGTATATAAGCTTATAGTCTAATTATTAGTAGTATAAACCAACTAGTGGACTATTACAAATCCTGCATTCTGATTGGCTACCCTACTATAGGTCTATTTGTGATAGCCCATGGTAGAGAAAAACCGCACGCATTTTCACGAAAAAAAAAAAAATCAACTTAAATTTGTTTCTTTCTATTATTTTCTACTGTCCGACTAGTTAGTTTATACTAAAACAATTAGACCTCTCGCCCTCATGGGCTACGAGTTAAATAGCCCATTCGGCTGCGCCTCATGGGCTATTGACTCGTAGCCCATTCGGGCTGCGGGTCTAATTGTTTAGTAGTATTTTTATTGTAGTTATCTTACGTTATTTTCATATGTAAAAATCCTGATGAGTTTACCGTGGGTAAATAAAGTTATTATTATTTTTATTACTGACATATAGTGTTGTCTGATTTCATGAAATTGACAAGTGAAATTGCCAACGAAATTTACGATATGTTTGCACAGGCAGTTGATCGCAATTGAAGGGGTCCGTGCAAGAACAACGTAAGTGACTTCTGATCAAATTCCAAATTCTTCTTGATATTCTTTGTTTTCTAAGAGAGAATTTAGAACTTGATCAAAAGTCACTTACGTTGTTCTTGCATGGACCCCTTCAATTGTAGCAAACACAAATGATAGCCTATCTTGAGATGGTTATTTTAAGGTATAACTTGTACTGCTGCTAAAATCATATTACAAGCTACGTGGGGCAGAATTACTGCAGAAAAGTTTTTTTTGACAAAAAAATGGTCATGTTGTTCATCTTGTTTTATTTATTACTCTTTAGCACCAGCAGGTGTGCATGAATATCATACATCAAAATAATCCCCAATGATAGGATTATAATTTTTTGTGGTTTCATATTAATTTTGTATACCATATACATGTATATACCAACTCACCTATATCTCAATTAACAGCTGGAATTGCATTGAACTGTTGACATCTCTGACCATTTACCAGTGTTCTGTATAGTTAATTTGCAACTTAGCAAAAATAGTAGTAAGCAATATTATAGAGATTATTCAAACTTTAAACGTGATATATTTTTAAATGATATACACATGATAAATGGGGATGAAATCTTGAACCCTAATAAAAACCTAGATGAAAAAGCTAGGGATGCAATTAATATTATAAACACCATTGTTGATAAGCATGCTCCTATGAAGCAGGCTACTCAGACAAAACAAAAACAGCTAAATAAACCATGGATCGCAACTGGGTTAGGTAAAGAGAAAACAAAAATTGTATCGAACACATTTTCTTAGTAAAGATATACAAAAAAAAAGTGAATATAAGCAGTATTCGAATACGCTAACGTATTTGAAAAATAAAAGTAAGAGAAACTATTTCAGTACTCAATTTGCAAAATACAAAGATAATCTCAAATCTACTTGGAAACTTATTGGTACTCTTATAAAAAGAAAAACTAAGGGCCAGATCTTTCCTACCAGAATTGTTCATGGAAATAAAACCCTAACTCATCCGGCTGATATAGCTGAACAATTTAATAATTTCTTTGTAAACGTAGGTCCAAATCTGGCAAGTAAATTAAGAAATGTTGACATCAGCCCTATCCAATATATTTCCTATTCTCCATCTTCTAGCTTTTTTTTATCATCTGTAACAGTAACACAAGTTTTTACATTATTTGCTAGTTTAAATGAAAACAAGACATGCATTAATATACCTAATAAACTCAGTAAGATTGCTAGTGGACCACTCTCCATCCCTTTTACCAAAATATACAATGAATCTATTTTAACAGGAAGAGTACCTGAAATATTTAAAATTTCAAGAGTTACCCCAATATTCAAAAGTGGTAGTGCTATAGAATTTGGAAATTATAGGCCTATAGCTGTTATCTCCTCATTTAGCGAAGTTTTGGAAAGATTAGTTTATGACCAGCTGATATTTTTTCTTGAAAAACAAAATATATTATTTGATTATCAATTTGGGTTTAGGAAAGGTTATTCAACTGAGCATGCAATCTTAGAAAGTGTGGAAAATTTAAAGACTGCAATAGATGAAAATAAGATAACTTGTGGAATTTTTCTAGACTTTTCAAAAGCATTTGATACTATTAACCATGACATTCTTTTAATGAAAATGTACAAATATGGCATTCGTGGATTGCCACATGCATGGTTCTCTAGTTATCTTGACGATCGTAAACAATATGTAAAAATAGGTAGTACTGAATCTGGCTTAAAAAGTATAACATGCGGTGTTCCTCAAGGATCTACCCTAGGGCCCCTTTTGTTTCTATTATATATTAACGATCTTCCAAACTCTTCAAAAAAGCTTCTATTTAGAATATTTGCAGATGACACGAATATTTTTTTATTCTTCAACTAGCCCTGGTGAACTGGAAAGGGTCGTAAATGATGAGCTTTATAATGTACTAAATTTTTGCTTAGCAAATAAGTTATCAATTTATTTTAAAAAGACAAACTATATGTTAATAACCTCTCCTAGAAAAAAAACACAAATAAAATATTTAGGTGTCTTTTTTGACGAACATTTAAAATGGGATCCTCAAATCAAGCATGTTAATAATAAAATTGCAAAGAATATAGGGATTTATATAAACTAAGAAATTATGTTTCCATTACAATGCTAAAACAATTGTACTATACCCTTATTTTTCCTTATCTGAACTATGGCCTGATGAGTTGGGGTACTGCTACCCAATCTAGATTAATTAAGATTAAAACAAAACAAAATAAATGTGTTCGCTGCTTTTTCTTTGCTAATAAATTAGAAAGTGCCACACCTTACTATAGGATTCTAGAAATTCTTAAATTTGACAATATTTTTAAAATGAAAATCTCATCCCTAATTTATAAAATCAAATATGTTAAAAAAGATGTTCCAATTGTCTTCTCTGATCTAGTCTCATCAGCTTCTGATATCCATAATTATAATACCAGATATGCTGCTAATCAAAATTTGTACAGACCAGCTTCCAAAACAAATTATGGGTTATCAAGATTTAAATCCCTGGCCTCAAGAATATGGGAAAAGTTCCAATTGAGATGAAATGTCAAACCCACAACAACTTCAAATTACAATATAAGTTGGTTCTACTTGAAAACCAGACCTAATTTGCATTGTATTTGTAAATATTAAATGTAAATTTAGATTATCAGTATTACCAAATTTATTGTAAATTAATTATTAGATTGGGTTTATTGTACAAAGGTTTTATATAAGTAATTTCCTATCTCTCTTATATATATATTTTCACTCCATTTTTTTGTTCCTTTTCTCAACCATGTTTAAACTCACTTTCAATCATACTGTATATGTATTTTTTTTAAATTAAGTGACTGCAACATTTGGTAATTCTCCTCATTTAGTTTCTTCATGGTAGTGGCCAACTCGAAAGCTTTTGCTCCTTTGGCCACTATGCACATTTCCTGGAAATTGTAACCTTGAATACCTATTTTATTTTTTCTCCATTCTTTCCTACTAATTGTTAAAACTGAACTTGTAAATTATTAGTGCAAAATAAAATTGAACTTGAACTTGTATCGGGCATTCATATCAAAATCACGTAAATTTCACATAAAATTTTTCTTGTCAATTTTATGAAACTGACATTTTATTTTAGGAATGAAATATAGCACTCCATGTCAAGAATAAAACGAAACCTTCAATCTGTTATTACAAACACTATCATACAAATTATTTAACTTAAATGCCGTCCGGGCACTTTCTGCATGATGTGGCCCATAATGTGACTAAAACATGTTTGCTGTCAGACTAAAACATACAATGTACCTACATGTATTAGTCACCAACTCAGCCACTAACATTTGCTGGCTGTCACTTAGTGAAAACTAAGGACTTTAGGCCTGATGAGGCTAGTCAGGCCTTAAAGCAGTAGTTACTTAACTTGGATGCCATTTTTTGAATGAGTCTCTGTCACAGATACATTATACTATATATTTTATGTAATGGATGCTACATACATTGTACATACGAGAGATACTGGCACTCTAGATTTGTGTTTTGTAAATAAACCGAAACTGTTTGCTAAACCAAGGCAGTTACTGTATTCACTCACGGATAAGCCGCACCTTTTTACCCAAAGTCTTCGTTTAAAATCGGGGGTGCAGCTTATCTGTGCGAACATCTACCGAACAAAAGGTCCGGAAATTTCCATAAATTAACATTTAAAAGAAATACTAAGCTGTACTATTATAAATACTACACCAAAACCAAAAGAAAGTAAGCACTGGCCATTACTTTTGCATGTTTGGTGGCTCCAAACAGATCCGTTTATGTTGTGAATATTTGTTCCTCTGCAAGCGATAAATACCACGCTAAATGGCACAATGATTCTTTGCAGCTTTGCACTTTAACGGCAAATTTGTCAAACAGATCTTCCACCTCTCTTTGAGTAACAAGTTTTTCTCCGATAGATAGCTTCCAGATATCCTTTTAGGCATGATAGCAACAGACAGCTGATGAAAAAGCAAACTACTCCATGTTGTTTTGACTTTGTTCAACAAAAACAAAACTTTCAGTTCTCTCTCTTCCAACAGGTGCCTGGTTACTAAGCTACGGATGAACGTGAGCACGTTGTTGGCTTCGTTGACACGTAAAATTACCCTGCGAGCAGAGGTTTCTCATCTCTCTGCCTTTCCTGTCGCCGAAAGAAACCTCTGCCACGAAACGATTGCTTTTCCCGTTGAACATGCACACTCTCAACCTCCAAAATCTTGGAGGTAAACCACGTGATAAACCAGTTACCAAACCGGTTTTACCTGTTTGATATCACTCGGGCATTACTTTTTGGCGATCTTCGCTGGTTTTGCAAGAGCCCACAGTATCCTTCACAGCCGTTATTTATGTCCTGACGCGTTTGTTGTTTGCCGACGATTGATACAAACGGCCTTCAAACTCCAGCTTTGTCATCTTATTTAGCTGAACTGCACAGAAGACCTTGAAAGTAGCTTTCAATAAATCTACCTTAATTTATCGTAAAGAAAACTTTGATTTATACCTTCGAAGAAGGACATTAATTTTATTTTCTCCACTGCCCGTTAACAATAGGAAATCTACATGAATCTACAATGTTTACCGTCTCGTTTTTTTTGGCCAATGGAAATCCAGATACCGTGGCGCATGCTCAATGGGAAAAGCAATCGTTTCGTGGCAGAGGATTCTTTCGGCGACAGGAAAGGCAAAGAGATGAGAAACCTCTGCTCGCAGGGTAATGTAAAAATTCAATCTAAAAGGTGACCTGAATGACCAGATCCTGGTAAACAAACACTGATGGCAAGATAAATAATATATCTAAGTACATGTATGTAGACATGGAGTTTATACTATTTCAGAGCTGAAATTACAGGTACAACTTTGGAGTTTTCTCCAGTTTGAAAGTCTGATGAAACTGATGTCTGATGAAGGTTTATAAAATGTACATGTATGTTTGATATTCTTCCAAAAAACTTTTTTCCCTAAATCAAGCTTCTAAACTCGGGGTGCGGCTTATCCGTGAGTGAATACAGTGCATAGTGGTCACTAGTGCCAATCTTAGGTAGTTATTGTTGAGCCCGTCATCAATTCTAAACCGAAGCAAAACCCCCAAAAAATGGCCAATTCTTGGCGTGCAACCACGTGACAATTTGTTTTTGATTGCCAAATGAAATAAAATGTTTTTAAGCTTGAAGAGAAATCAAAACTACGTCTCTGGGCCAAATTTTGAAGCAGAAGAGCATTTTGTTTCAGAGTTATGGCCGAACAAATATGAGAGGTTGTTCGTGTAAAATGTATGCCGCGGCCATGTTGGATGACAATAATAATAATAACTTTATTAACGTGTCAATCTTATAGCTGACCACAAGTAGTCTACTAATCGGGGACACTAGTTAAAATACACCTAATATATATCTAGGAACGCTATTAACATTTACAAATATATGAGTAAGAAATATAATACGATCAGCATAATATAGCACGATTTAGTGTTAAACAGAATAAAATCTTACATAATGATAGTTTGAGATAAAATGATTAAAATAACACAATGGTTCCTGCAAGGGCTAATTACCTCCCATATGTGTATATATATAAATATGTAAAACTAAGTTTAAAATTTGTCAAGGTTATCTATAAATACTCTATTTACAGTCAATGATTAAAATAAAATAACTATCTTATCACTGATCACTCGCACTTTCCCACCCTCATTATGTAAACATGTAATTATTTTAGCTATTGCAAAGAAAACAATTCTTGCAAGAGTCGCTGGCTGCCAGACTAGTTAGATCTCTTTTTCTAATATTACTTTTGAAACTTTGTAGCGTTGGTAAGTTTCTCTCTTTCGAGCTAAGTTTGGACCACAAACAAGGGCCAAAGTACCTAAGTGCATGCTTTCCATATTTTACAGTTTTAAAACTTGGAATATAAAAGTCTGAATTTCTAAGGTTGTAAGATGATGGTGATGATTTAAAGAGTTCCATAATGTTTTTAGGTTGCAGATTGTACTTAGTCTTATACATAAAAATTGCTATATCCTGCAAGCGTTTGTTGTAAAGGCTCGTCATCTTAGCTCGCTTTAGAAGTTCATCGTATGTCGAGTTCCAGTCACAGAATACTGCTCTTAGTCCTCTCTCGTTTACTCGTTCCAGTTTTTTCTGATCACTCGCTCTGCAGAAGTGCCAAACAAGGCCACAGTAAGTCAAATGGGGCAAGACTGCAGATTTGTAAATTTGCAATTTTGCCTCAATTGGTATTAGTTTTCTTAGTCTCATCAATACGCCAATCTGTCTACTGGTCTTGTTGCAAATCGTGGAAATGTGTGTTGTGAAATTAAGTTCTTTGTCTAAAATGAGGATGACAAGGGCATCCAACATGGCCGCCAAAACTTCAACATCTTAAACAAAGCAAACATTCCATCCATTTCAGTCAGTTTCACTATGAGTCCCATTAAACATAACTTTTAAACATTTGTAAGGCCAAAAAACTTTAATTTGATGCAAATTTGTTGACTTTCGTGATTAATATAAACATGTGAAGGACTGTTGAGACATAATTCAAACCTCCCCTTGCATCAAGAGCCTGGCCTGACCGGGGATATCCCGGTCAAAGCCTGGCCTCAAAGCCGGGGTCAGCCTGGCCCAGAGGCCAGGGTAGCCAGACGATAAATATCCAGGGAAACTGGGATTTGCCTGGCCATGCTGGCCAGACCGGAGTAACCCCGGCCAGGCCAGAGTTATGAGGATAACATCCCTGACCATGCCGGTCAGACCAGGGTAACTCCTGCATGTATACAATAATTATTCTGAAGCAGCTAATATAACTGTCTGCTAAACTGTAGCATTCAATGCCACTGCAATGCCACTTAAAAAGATCACTTGGAAACTTTGCTAAATTTGCCATTATAGTTCAGGTGTATTTTGACTAATGTTCTATGAATTATTTGAGGTTTAAAATGGTTAGATTTTTTATTTGGGGTTTAGGTTTTTAGAAGGTTAATTGTATGAAAATGTGATAAAATGAATTATTATATACCATGCACATTGCATTGTAGTCTACAGTTGAACTGTATAGTAGTGTTAAAGGATCAAATCCACAGATAACAGAAACCAAGGAACATTCTTTTATTGTATAAACCGTACATTGTATAAAATGCCTTTGTGGATAACTGATCAGTGTTAACAAACTAAACATGTATTATTAGCATACACTTATCATAAAAAAGTGGTATATGATTATTACACTTTACTGACATAAAAAGTGATGACCTAGCTTATTTCATGGAAAACTGTCCAGGTGATTCCTTTGTGTAAAAAGTGCTTCCTTTGATATTCTTTGACAGGATATAATTATTTCTTGATAATCCTTCCTGAAAGGAAAGTAACACAAAGGCAAATATACAGTATATAAACTCTTATTGAACCGGACGGCAGCAACGTCTAGGAATTTGATGGCATAAAACAATAGCCTTGATTACAAAACATAATAACTGCATGTGAAAATACACACAGTCGTCTCATTTAACCGTTGTCTGCAAAAACACAGCGTGAAAACCCCAAATTTTATGTTTTAAAGAGTCGAGTTCACATGAATGTGCCTATGTGGTAAGAAAGATAATCAATCCGTTTTTCGTTCGGTGTGAATGGTCACTTCAGCTCTATGCTCATCATAGTTTTCGAAAATCTGGTTGGATAAATTAAAGGCGAACAAAGGAAAGAGTAAACACCAAATTTAGGCAGAAAACACTTCTCTATGTCCTGTCGTCACTGCCGTCGCCGTCCTGGTTTCTCCCATTGAAGAATACTCCAAATAAATCTGTCAAAGGTGGCTCCCGTTTACGCGCCATGAACTGAAACCGTGCGACAGTGGTAAGTGGATATAGCGTGGATAAAACAGTGGACCAGGATAGCCAGGAAAGCCTGGTTCAGGACAGGGCCAGGGTAGCCTGGAAAGCCTTACTTGTAAGTGCAGGCCAGGCCTTTATGGCCGGCATTGCCAGGAAAGCCAGGCCCACACTACCCCGGCAAATCTGGCCTCAAGCAAGGAAAGCCTGGCCTGGCCAGCCTTTTCCGAGCTTGCCAGGCTTTTGGCCAGGCTCTTGATGCAAAGGTATCTCATGAGCAAAACATTGTATTGAACTGAAATTTTGTCTGAGAACTTAAATCACAGACATCTACAAAAATAATGTTAAAGAAACAGTTTTATAGGATATATAGTTTAGAATTTAAATTTTTGAAGACACCGTGATGACGTCACGTGCACGCCAAGAATTATAGGCATGAAATGATAGAATATTTGTAAACAATTTATAAGACAAAATCAGAAGGCGGACCGTTGAAACCTCTCCTTTCATTTTATCAATGTAAGGACAGTCTTCAAGAATGGCAAATTTTGTTACATATACTGTAAGTGTATTTTCAGTAGAATATAGGTTGTTTTATTGTACATAGATAGAGATTACTTCATGGTTGGTGAGCGCGTACAATTTTTATTCACGAGTTGTGTTTGACAACAACAAGTGAATAAAAATTGTACAAGCGAACCAACCATGAAGTTATTTGTTTATTTTATAAGTACTGAGGTTTCTTTCAAATCAAACAATCAATAGTCAATATGAGTTTTATTCACTCAAAAGTATAAAAGTTCAACATTTTCTTTTCAAAGTTTTTGCAAAATGAAAATAAAGGAAATCATAAAGCAGCTTTTAACTATTCAAAATAATGATTAATGTTATTTAAAGTCAAGTCAAGCTCACTCATCATCACTGTCGACCAAAGGCCTCACTCTCTTCCATCGTGTCAATGCTTTAGCAGTAGCTAAGTTAGATTCCTCTAGTCTGAACTTTGGTGATTGATTAACTGTGTTTATGTTGATGGCAAAATTGCCACCTTGAATGACAGCCCCGCTGAATAAAGCCATAGATTGCTGTGAGTCAGAAGTGGATGGAGATATGGCTGGATTAATATTAGCAGTTTCGTACGAGGATGTCTTTGTTGCTGTACCAGCTATAGCAGTGCTAAGAACTTTGGACATGTGCATTTGCTGTTTTGTTGACACTTTGCTATAGTTTTCTATGCTCTTTAAGTTTTTATGTCCTGATAGTTGAGCGATATGAGTCGGTGGAATATCATTATCGCTTAGAGTTTGAATAATAGTCTTTCTACTGCTGTGATTTCTGAGGCGGTCGTTGTTGATTCCTGCTTTTTGAGCCATAGTTTTCATGAGACTGTTAAGTTTGTTTATGCCAACAGGACTACACTTGAACCAGTCTTTCGTTTCAAGCGAATCTGCCTTTAAGTTGTTATTGACAGCTAGATAAAAAGGAGAAAAGTCTTCCTTCATTTTCTCAGGTCTCTTCTGAGCGAAGAGCTTGTAGACCACTACAGGATCTTTTTCTGATCCGTTGGTAGCAAACATTTTAGGCGGCATTGCCCTGACATCACGGCAGTCTGAACCGGTTCTTGTTTTCGTTTGTCTTTCATTAAACTCCAAAAACTCCTTGCCGTCCGTTTTCTTCGACTTTACATCACCCCAGCACATATCTCTATTTTCTTTACAGCCTCTGAGTCCAAAATGTATGGTGTTATTTAACCAGAGTGTGTCCAGAAGCGCTTCAGGATTTCGTGTACCAAGAAGGCCTTTTTCGTATAGCGTATTGACTTCATCTCTAGTTAAAGCTACCGAAGCGTTTGGCTTATTTCCTTTTCCTTTTTTCTTTAGCTCTTTCTGTTTGGAGAGAAGGACTTTCCTTGTCTTCTCAAATACGAGGTCATTCATGATACTGGCGGAGTAGCTTTTCTTCTTCAGGTGTCGCTCAAAACTTGCTAATAAACTTCGGAGCGAAGAAGGCTCGTAGTCTTTCCCATCTTTTGTCCTGACCGAAATGACAAACACACACATGTATTCGTTCAGCTCCACAGCTGGAATTTCTTCAATTTTTCTAAGCTCGTTCTTGGTTTCTAAAAACTTTTGAAGAAGCTTTGTCTCGTGTTTTTTTTGTACAGTGGCTTTTAGTTGTTTTCTTGTCCTGAAATAAAATCAGCAACCGAACCGGCGTCAACAAATTGAACTTTGATCAAAGGCGGCTTGCCAGCTTTCGCGCCAAGGATGACGTAGTTTCCCGTACGACAATTTTTCACGAGTGAAGAAACATCGTTCGTCCAATCAGAAGCCGCGAACGATGTTTTTAGGCTCTGCCTAAAAACAGAATGACTGTTTCATCACTGTCATTTCTGTGAATAAATCTCAGTACTTATAGAATAAGATGTTTTATTACATATATTGTGTAGGCTTGCATATATATTTTATTTTTTTCGTTCCTGTAATTCAGTTAGAATGTACTCTGCCAAGGGATTTAATAAACATTATAAAAAACATGTAGTAGGGATTATTAGGCTGTTTGAAAACAGACTTGCAATCCAGTGATTGACCTGAGTTTGATTCCCTGTGCATTCGACCATGTTAGTAAATAGCCAGTCAGTGTGCCTCCTCATTGGCTGGGATTCTCATTCTGTTTCTCATTCGACCATGTTTGTAAACAGCCAGTCAGTGTGCCTCCTAGTTGGCTGGGATTCTCATTCGACCATGTTTGTAAATAGCCAGTCAGTGTGCCTCCTTGTTGGCTGGGATTCTCGTTCTGTTTCTCATTCCACCATGTTTGTAAATAGCCAGTCAATATGCCTCCTCATTGGCTGGGATTCTCATTCTGTTTCTCATTCAACCATGTTTGTAAATAGCCAGTCAGTGTGCCTCCTAGTTGGCTGGGATTCTCGTTCTGTTTCTCATTCAACCATGTTTGTAAATAGCCAGTCAATATGCCTCCTCATTGGCTGGGATTCTCGTTCTGTTTCTCATTCGACCATGTTTGTAAATAGCCAGTCAGTGTGCCTCCTCGTTGGCTGGGATTCTCATTCCGTTTCTCATTCAACCATGTTTGTAAATAGCCAGTCGATATGCCTCCTCATTGGCTGGGATTCTCATTCCGTTTCTCATTCAACCATGTTTGTAAATAGCCAGTCAGTGTGCCTCCTCGTTGGCTGGGATTCTCATTCCGTTTCTCATTCAACCATGTTTGTAAATAGCCAGTCGATATGCCTCCTCATTGGCTGGGATTCTCATTCTGTTTCTCATTCAACCATGTTTGTAAATAGCCAGTCAGTGTGCCTCCTAGTTGGCTGGGATTCTCGTTCTGTTTCTCATTCGACCATGTTTGTAAATAGCCAGTCAGTGTGCCTCCTTAAGTTGGCTGGGATTCTCGTTCTGTTTCTCATTCAACCATGTGTGTAAATAGCCAGTCAATATGCCTCCTCATTGGCTGGGATTCTCATTCTGTTTCTCATTCAACCATGTTTGTAAATAGCCAGTCAGTGTGCCTCCTAGTTGGCTGGGATTCTCGTTCTGTTTCTCATTCGACCATGTTTGTAAATAGCCAGTCAGTGTGCCTCCTAGTTGGCTGGGATTCTCGTTCTGTTTCTCATTCGACCATGTTTGTAAATAGCCAGTCAGTGTGCCTCCTAGTTGGCTGGGATTCTCGTTCTGTTTCTCATTCGACCATGTTTGTAAATAGCCAGTCAATATGCCTCCTCATTGGCTGGGATTCTCATTCTGTTTAGTTTAAAGCCACATTAGCTTTTGCTGCAATTAAGTGCCCCATGTATAATGAGTGTCGCAGTGGAACCCCATTATAACGAACATTGGTTATAATGAAGTCCCTGATAATATTATAATGAAATGTTTTGTTTTCAGCAAAAGTAAAGTACTGTAGTTTGTACATGTGTATGGATTAGATCCCAGATTTATTTTATTTAATTTTTACATAATAAGTAAATACTGGCAAGCTTAACAGTTTAGCAAATTAAAAGAGTTTTGAAATGTACAGACTGATTAATAATGGCACTGATAAGCAAAGATTTATTGAATGGTACTGCTAAATTATTTTAGGTTTGAATTTTGAGGGTATAATAGGGGGTTATTGTGAAGTTGAAATATCATATTCTTACAGAATCAAGTACCCATCGAATCCCAGCTTCAGCTACCGGTATCCACCACCCACTGCATCAGTCCTCACTAATATAGCTCACACTTTGGCTTGTGTTCCAAAATTTTACACTCAGGTATGTCATTCACATTAAATCAGGGGTGCTTGCTATTTACATCAAACCATTGGAAATTTAAAAAAAAAAGGGTAACAAAAATTTGAAAATAAACAAAAAAATGGTATCCACACATGTCCAGAAATGACCGGGGAAAGTTGCTTACTCCAACCGGTAGCCCACTTTTTCCAAAACTTTCTGTACAAAATGATACCTTTGCATGTACATGTAGGTTACTAACTGGTTTTTCTTTGTAAATGGAAAGCACCCCAAAAATTAACCTACCGTAAACACCCGCATATAGGGCACACTTTTTTGGACAAAAACAAGGGGTGTGGCTTCTACATGGGTACAAGCATACCCATTGTATTTTATCATGAACACTCGCTCCAGGCCCCTCCTTCAAAATCCAAGATGGTGGCCCTCTGACTTGTGCATGTTTAGTTTCACCAGAAAACCTTGCTTTCTGGTGAAACGATGATGTTCCTTGAAAATATTCTCAGTTAATGGGGGAATAAGAGAATAATAATTTGGAGTGATTTAAAGACATAAAGGTTAAAATAACATAACAAAATTAATGACAAGGAAAGTTAGGTAAGCATATTGTAAGTTGCGATAGCAGTTGGCATGCCTTGGAATGACAACAATCTCTTCTAAAGATGTTTTGCTTCAAGTACAAACATTTATCAACCTTCTGACTTTTTCCCCCCAAAAAAAGTTGTCTAAGTTTGCTGTGTGGCCTAAACATGGGTGCGGCATATACACAGGTATTTACGGTACTCAATCACCTCCTGTCCTACATGTTGTGTTTCTTATTGGCTAATAAGAGCTCATCAACCGATTCTCGTCAACCAATGATATTTCTTTATTCTCATGATGATCAAGAAACCATTTCAAATTTGCTTTTAGTAGATGCTTCTTCACTGTTCAATAGTTTTTGGTCTTTTGATTAATTCTAGAAAAATGGGCAAACAATAAGTTGCTGTGAATGAAGAAGAAGCTAAAGCAGCTAAATAAAAGTTAAATACCAGATATCTATTTGAATTCTTAGGTAATTATTATGGCCTTAAATGCAGAAAACAGTCATGTGCTGATGTGCATGTATCACTTCAATAACTAATGAATTGCGCTCGTCATCCCAAGAAGGATTGGAAGGCCTTCCCATGAACACTTGCGCTTGAAAATTTGTCAAGAAAGGCAAGAAACTTTCCCGCGAGTTTTGTCATTTCCAACTAAATTTTTCCATGAAGTTTTTTAACTCTAGAAACTAGAGATGGATTCAACAAAGTCAGAAATATACTTTCTAACTTTATTATTCGCTAAACATCTTCAATATTTGAACTTTTCATACAATCTGAGCATATTTATCGGACGCTTTTCTCGAGAGGTTGTTTGGGAAAAATTTCCCACGAACTCAAATCGTAAATCTTACCCTGAAAGAAGTTAACTACAAACCTTTTGGAGGCTAACCTTACCTGGAAATTAGCATGAGCAGTGACATAAATAAATTAAGTGTCTAATTTGTGCAAAGGGCTCCAGGTTTAAGAGGTTTACAAAGCCGCTGAAAATGCGTATTGTTTACGGTATTTCGATACCATTCACAAAATGTCGCGCTCATGGATATATACAGTACTCTCAACGATCTTTCATTAAGCATTTCGTGAAAAGTATGAGTGGTATTTACTGTTAATTATACCAAAAAACCAGACGATTCTTTGTTAATCATTTTACTTAAAAACAATTTTGATTACCTGAAAAAATAAAGGGGAAAAATAAGTAATACTTTGGTCTATTCAGTTGCGCGCTCGTACAAAATGGCGTTATCAGATCGCGTCAGCAGCGCTGAAAACTTTTGACTCAAATCACAGGTAATTCTCTGCATATTTTCCCATTTTTCTTAAGCTTTCATTGTAAAGTAATGGCCAGAAATACGGGAAGTCAAAGCTAGCCTCAACTTACGTCAAAATCTCAGGAAAAACTTTGGTTTTGAGATGCTTTGTGAAAATTTGTGCTGCCGAGGTCCGATCTCCACGAAATTCAACGCAGAATGAATTGCTCACGTGACCGGGAAAATTGATAATATAGTTGCTACGCAAAGGATTGTGGGAAGACCTTCCAATCCTCATTGCGTGATCCCATGGGAAAGGTTTTACTGGATGGCAAACAATCTTCAAAAATGCAGTTTTAGAAAGATTGACAATCGATTGGGAAATTCATAGTTCCACCCATACATAGTAAGCCCACCCTCCATAGTTACTGTTGCTATGTCCTGCAAACGGTACAAATTTTTACAAGGAAACATATGGACGAGTATGTTATATCCTTATTGTGTAGCAATCTCCACAAGTTATTGGTATGGGGGAAATCGTATCGCTCGCTCACTTCGTAAGGTGTTAAAATATCGAAATTATCAATGCCTCATTATTCAATCGATATTTCCTACCTAAGCGAGGAAGGAGAAGAGGTTGACATAACTTTTTCGAATTTTTCCAAATTTGTCTCCAAGGGTTTCTTTAACTAATGCAAATGATTGTATAGTTATCTTGTTAAAAGCAATGACATTACAGTTATTTGAAATTATAGAGGTTTGTATGAGAACACAATGGAAGCCTTTCTAGCCTCGCTTTCATGTTTTTCCCTCCATTTGAAATGCGTATAACTCAACAGCAATTCTCCATATTGCTCTAAAACTGAACTCAATTACTAGTTGAATGTGATCTTTCATGTGGTAGTAATTTCCCTCCAATTTGAGCAAATTAGGAGGCGGCCATTATGAATGCGGTCTAAAAGCAGCTTTAAAGAAACCCGAAGGTTCATTTCAATTGACATAGCCTTTTTAATGCTGACAGTTGGCTCTGCTGTTGTATTTGTTCAGGTGCTGCATTTAATGAACAAGATGAACCTGCCTACACCTTTTGGTAATATGACACCAACACCACCTATAGTAAGTGTGCCAACAAATAACCAAAGTAAACAAAAGCATCAGTGAAAAGACAAGTAACCTAGTTGAAAGGGGCTGTATCACGGTGAGGCTGTGTCACAACCGAGGTCACGGTGAGGTTGTGTCACGGCGAGACTGTGTCACGGTGAGGTGGTGTCATGGTGAGGTTGTGTCATGGTGAGGTTGTGTCATGGTGAGGTTGTGTCATGGTGAGAGACCTTTGTTTTCACTGTCTGGGCCGGACACAATTATTTTCAGCTATGTTCATATGAACTGACGAACCTCACGCACATGTGGTGATGGTTACATCAAAGCGATTACGTATTAATGAATAACAAACTATATATAGACATAGTCTTCAATGTTCATATGAACTGACGAACCTCACGCACATGAGGTGATGGTTACATCAAAGCGATTACGTATTAATGAATAACAAACTATATATAGACATAGTCTTCAATGTTCATATGAACTGACGAACCTCACGCACATGTGGTGATGGTTACATCAAAGCGATTACGTATTAATGAATAACAAACTATATATAGACATAGTCTTCAATGTTCATATGAACTGACGAACCTCACGCACATGTGGTGATGGTTACATCAAAGCGATTACGTATTAATGAATAACAAACTATATATAGACATAGTCTTCAATGTTCATATGAACTGACGAACCTCACGCACATGTGGTGATGGTTACATCAAAGCGATTACGTATTAATGAATAACAAACTATATATAGACATAGTCTTCAATGTTCATATGAACTGACGAACCTCACGCACATGTGGTGATGGTTACATCAAAGCGATTACGTATTAATGAATAACAAACTATATATAGACATAGTCTTAAATGTTCATATGAACTGACGAACCTCACGCACATGTGGTGATGGTTACATCAAAGCGATTACGTATTAATGAATAACAAACTATATATAGACATAGTCTTCAATGTTCATATGAACTGACGAACCTCGCGCACATGTGGGGATGGTTACATCAAAGCGATTACGTATTAATGAATAACAAACTATATATAGATATAGTCTTCAATGTTCATATGAACTGACGAACCTCGCGCACATGTGGGGATGGTTACATCAAAGCGATTACGTATTAATGAATAACAAACTATATATAGACATAGTCTTCAATGTTCATATGAACTGACGAACCTCGCGCACATGTGGGGATGGTTACATCAAAGCGATTACGTATTAATGAATAACAAACTATATATAGACATAGTCTTCAATGTTCATATGAACTGACGAACCTCGCGCACATGTGGGGATGGTTACATCAAAGCGATTACGTATTAATGAATAACAAACTATATATAGACATAGTCTTCAATGTTCATATGAACTGACGAACCTCGCGCACATGTGGGGATGGTTACATCAAAGCGATTACGTATTAATGAATAACAAACTATATATAGACATAGTCTTCAATGTTCATATGAACTGACGAACCTCGCGCACATGTGGGGATGGTTACATCAAAGCGATTACGTATTAATGAATAACAAACTATATATAGACATAGTCTTCAATGTTCATATGAACTGACGAACCTCGCGCACATGTGGGGATGGTTACATCAAAGCGATTACGTATTAATGAATAACAAACTATATATAGACATAGTCTTCAATGTTCATATGAACTGACGAACCTCGCGCACATGTGGGGATGGTTAAATCAAAGCGATTACGTATTAATGAATAACAAACTATATATAGACATAGTCTTCAATGTTCATATGAACTGACGAACCTCGCGCACATGTGGGGATGGTTACATCAAAGCGATTACGTATTAATGAATAACAAACTATATATAGACATAGTCTTCAATGTTCATATGAACTGACGAACCTCGCGCACATGTGGGGATGGTTAAATCAAAGCGATTACGTATTAATGAATAACAAACTATATATAGACATAGTCTTCAATGTTCATATGAACTGACGAACCTCGCGCACATGTGGGGATGGTTACATCAAAGCGATTACGTATTAATGAATAACAAACTATATATAGACATAGTCTTCAATGTTCATATGAACTGACGAACCTCGCCCATATGTGGGGATGGTTAAAATCAAAGCGATTACGTATTAATGAATAACAAACTATATATAGACATAGTCTTCAATGTTCATATGAACTGACGAACCTCGCACACATGTGAGGATGGTTACATCAAAGCGATTACGTGTTAATGAATAACAAACTATATATAGACATAGTCTTCAATGTTCATATGAACTGACGAACCTCGCGCACATGTGGGGATGGTTACATCAAAGCGATTACGTATTAATGAATAACAAACTATATATAGACATAGTCTTCAAGGAACATATTGCACATCATTTCAATCAAGCATTGAGGGAGAAGACTTGAACTGTACATAGCCAAGTAACAACCACCTAGCGAACATTGACCCCACACATGTGCAACACCATGACGTAGTCCCTTTAAAGACCCCTGCTTAAAAATAGTCATTAACTTTGACATCATAATGACATAACTCAATTAACGTATTTTGCAAAACGGAACCTTTATCCCAGTGGGCGTAAAATTAATGGAATCAGTAAATGAACTCGTATTTTTGTTATCTTTCTCCGGAATTTACATATATGTGCTTGCCAAAAGGTATTCTAGTCATAATTTCGAGAGGTAGGGAAAAAACTGGAATATAAAAATATCGACATGGGAACAAAAAAGACGAAATGGCGAGCAGAAGAAAGAGACTGGGGAGAGGGGTTTGGCCTCGTTTGTACGACCTCTTGCTGGCGATTGCATTTTTTGCCGGTAATTGTTTTTTTGGGGGGGGGGGGGGGGGGGGTGGGGACAGACACAGGATTAACGCACAACGGTCGACGTGGCTTTTGTGTCCTAGTGGTTTGAGCATGGTCGGAGCACTCACCTCTGTGCCCCGAAGTTCGATTCACAAACTGTAATTAAAACATAGCGATGTTAATGATTGAAGAGGAGCCAAGCTAGATAAAATTTAAGACTATAATATCAAAGGCACCAGTTTAATCCAAAGTTTCATAATCGTAATCCAATTATATCCTTGTGATCCGTAGCCAGATAACCTTCTCTTAGTTCCATTTCACTTATGAAGAAGCTTGTAATAAAACTAGATCATTATTTTAAGTTTCTATTAGTTTGAATGTGATTTTGAGATTTTCAGTCAAAGTGATGCTAAAGAATATCTGACATAGTCCGTTTAAGTACGATATGTTTTACTATCTCAGACTGGTGCTTGCCATCCAGGAATACCTGGTGATGAACAAGATGATGACACATACTTATCAAGTGAGGAGTCCGAGATAGAGAGTGATGAAGAAGAGAAGGAACGAAGGTAATGAATTACTATAGACTGAAGAGCAGATAAGAAATAGGCATATCGGTGTGGCGCTGGGAGAAAAAACCTGCTAGAGAGCCTTCTCGCTAAGTTTACTGATGTAAAGAGCGCGAAGTCGCGATCAGCGAATGGTACGAGAAGAACCTCTGGAACGGAGCCGTACTGTTCTGGATGGATGGATTTTGATCCCAAGCGTAACGTTTTGATTGACACAATCTAAGCCAATAAAAGAGGTAATTACACTTGTGTCAGTCGTGTGATATGACAAGCGTCACATTCTGTGCACGTAAAGACCATGATGCAGATTTTTGTTGTCAGCCAATGAGTGATAGTGTTGGAAAGAGCTAAACCCGCTGACAATAAACGTTTCCGTCAGGAATTCCGTACGCAAAGATATTAACGGTCTTCTTATTTGCTCGGCTACTTAAGAGGAACTACCGCTCCATTCCAGAGTTTCTTCTTGCGCCTTCGACACTCACTGATCAGTAAACTTAGTGAGAAGGACGACTGCCAGTCAGGGTGGTGATTATGATGATAATGATGATGACTATGAGAATGACGATAGTAATAATGGTAAAATCATTTGTTTCAGGGCCAAAGAACAATCGATGTTCGGCCAGCCTCAGCAAGTTACCAAACCCAAGCCTGAAGCTTCATTAAGAAAGCGTCCAAAATTACATCCAACTCAAGGTCCCTTAACCAAAAAACCTAAGACCTCCAAGACAAAGAAACAATATCAACCTATCGAGGCAGCCTTCGAGCAGCCTTCGGGACAACAGCAGCGAAAAATAGCATTCAACCTGACGGACGCAATCTCCTCCATATTCGAATCTGGATATCCTCCACTCGAGGTAGCCTTCCCTCCGCAGGATGTCCCAAGAATGACTGAAGGGTTTGGAAGGTTTGCACCACTTCCTGAGCTGGAGGTTGCCATGGAGACACTAGAAGAGGAGGAGGAACCCTCTGAAGAAAGTGATGAGTTTATCTCATTACGAGAATTAAAATCCAACAGACTGAGTATTGAAGGTTGGTCTATAAGAACGTTTTCACTAAGAGGATAGAAACTCCGTTGCAATCGTTTCCTACTTGTCGCATGCATTTGCCATTTGATTCATTTATGTTAAAGCTACAACTTGGTTCTCAAAATCTCTTACAGCGCGACTACTTACACAACGAGAACTAAACACAAAACGAAAATGAAGTCATTCCAACTTACGGTTACTTGAGCCAATCAGTGTAGATTATGAGAAAATGGCATTTCGAGTTGCTCGAACTCCGACCAGTAGAAGGCGAATTTGGTCGACTAGTTCTGAAGTCAGTCTTTCGACTGAAGAAAATTGCATTGATATGCTATGATCGTTTCCAAATAATATAATGTACTGACCACTCTCCCATCTCCTCCCCTCGCCTATTAATGTTGTTTATCGGAAAATCAAGCGTGCGAAAGAAACGCGGCAATCTTTAAAACCCTCCTTGAAAAGGTGACGTTGTTTGTTCAGGATCGTTGTTGGAACGCTTGGAAAATGTCAAAAGAATAAGAAAGAAGTATTTTTCCCTATCCCGAAATCCCTCATTCTATTCAACTGTGTTTTAAGGAAGACAGGAGCGAACACCAGTTTGAAGGAAACGCTTGTTGTGAAGTTACTTTATTCGTTTCTGAATCAGTAAATATGTTACGTCGCAGTGATCACACTTCGCTTACCCTATTGGTAGAAATGTGGATGTTATCATAGTAACGTCGTTTGTTCTTTTCCAGAAATTAGCTCCATGTCTTCGTTCAAAAAGTACTCGCCTGGAGATCCGACGAGCCGATTGTATGTCAAGAATCTTGCCCGACAGACTGACGATAAGGTATCGATTGCAGAGCTGCCAACGATTGGTTTTCAGTGACTACAGAATGTTCGCTTACTCCAGTTACCATACGATCTAAACGTTTGCCTTAATTTTCTTCTTAGGATCTTCGTTACGTATTTGGCAGATATGTGGATTTTACGTCAGAGGATGAAAAAGATAGGTAAGTATTTAGATCCTGCATTCTTATCATTATAATCAAGATCTCGTGCCGCCTTCTCGCCTCAAAAGGACTTTTTTTTTATATATCGATTTGCTGGACCACCTCAAAACCGTCTAACATTTTGAAATCAGATTAGAGTACGACTACTATAAATAGAGCCACTTAGACAACGAGAACCAATCACATTGCAGAACAAGTTTGCAATGTGTTTAGTTCCCGTTGTCTAAGTGGTCCTCTTTACGCGGGCGGCACACGTACTTTTAGCCATTAACGAATGCTTGTAAGGCAGCAACTCCTTCATAAGGGACACACCATTACATAGGAAAGAGAGGGGCAGTATTATCAGCGATAGTTAATTTTTATTGTCTTTCTCATAAAAGTTCTTCATAATTTTCTTCTTGAATTTGTAGAGCTTTTATGTTATCGATTATGATAGATTTTAATTTTTGAGAGTTTCCTTTAATTCACCCAATTAACGCCTCAGCATCGTAACTAATGGACCGACCCTAACTATGATCGAGTGGACAGTGTGGGTGTTGTTAGAGTGCTTACTTTTTCTTGAAATATAATTCTAAAAATTATGTAACTGAACTCCTTCATTTTGGTGAGTATAAGGGAGAGAAAAAAGATTTAAGTTAGTCAGAATTACCCAGCTCACTAAAGTACAGTAAAGTCACTTTATTTAAGTTAGTCAGAATTACCCAGCTCACTAAAGTACAGTAAAGTCACTTTATTTAAGTTAGTCAGAATTACCCAGCTCACTAAAGTACAGTAAAGTCACTTTATTTAAGTTAGTCAGAATTACCCAGCTCACTAAAGTACAGTAAAGTCACTTTATTTAAGTTAGTCAGAATTACCCAGCTCACTAGAGTACAGTAAAGTCACTTTATTTAAGTTAGTCAGAATTACCCAGCTCACTAAAGTACAGTAAAGACACTTTATTTAAGTTAGTCCGGATTACCCAGCTCACTAAAGTACAGTAAAGTCACTTTATTTAAGTTAGTCAGAATTACCCAGCTCACTAAAGTACAGTAAAGTCACTTTATTTAAGTTAGTCAGAATTACCCAGCTCACTAAAGTACAGTAAAGTCACTTTATTTAAGTTAGTCAGAATTACCCAGCTCACTAGAGTACAGTAAAGTCACTTTATTTAAGTTAGTCAGAATTACCCAGCTCACTAAAGTACAGTAAAGACACTTTATTTAAGTTAGTCCGGATTACCCAGCTCACTAAAGTACAGTAAAGTCACTTTATTTAAGTTAGTCAGAATTACCCAGCTCACTAAAGTACAGTAAAGTCACTTTATTTAAGTTAGTCAGAATTACCCAGCTCACTAAAGTACAGTAAAGTCACTTTATTTAAGTTAGTCAGAATTACCCAGCTCACTAAAGTACAGTAAAGTCACTTTATTTAAGTTAGTCAGAATTACCCAGCTCACTAAAGTACAGTAAAGTCACTTTATTTAAGTTAGTCAGAACTACCCAGCTCACTAGAGTACAGTAAAGTCACTTTATTTAAGTTAGTCAGAATTACCCAGCTCACTAGAGTACAGTAAAGTCACTTTATTTAAGTTAGTCAGAATTACTCAGCTCACTAGAGTACAGTAAAGTCACTTTATTTAAGTTAGTCAGAATTACCCAGCTCACTAAAGTACAGTAAAGTCACTTTATTTAAGTTAGTCAGAATTACCCAGCTCACTAAAGTACAGTAAAGTCACTTTATTTAAGTTAGTCAGAATTACCCAGCTCACTAAAGTACAGTAAAGTCACGTTATTTAAGTTAGTCAGAACTACCCAGCTCACTAGAGTTCAGTAAAGTCACTTTATTTAAGTTAGTCAGAATTACCCAGCTCACTAGAGTACAGTAAAGTCACTTTATTTAAGTTAGTCAGAATTACTCAGCTCACTAGAGTACAGTAAAGTCACTTTATTTAAGTTAGTCAGAATTACCCAGCTCACTAAAGTACAGTAAAGTCACTTTATTTAAGTTAGTCAGAATTACCCAGCTCACTAAAGTACAGTAAAGTCACTTTATTTAAGTTAGTCAGAATTACCCAGCTCACTAAAGTACAGTAAAGTCACTTTATTTAAGTTAGTCAGAACTACCCAGCTCACTAGAGTACAGTAAAGTCACTTTATTTAAGTTAGTCAGAATTACCCAGCTCACTAGAGTACAGTAAAGTCACTTTATTTAAGTTAGTCAGAATTACTCAGCTCACTAGAGTACAGTAAAGTCACTTTATTTAAGTTAGTCAGAATTACCCAGCTCACTAAAGTACAGTAAAGTCACTTTATTTAAGTTAGTCAGAATTACCCAGCTCACTAAAGTACAGTAAAGTCACTTTATTTAAGTTAGTCAGAATTACCCAGCTCACTAAAGTACAGTAAAGTCACTTTACTTAAGTTAGTCAGAATTACCCAGCTCACTAAAGTACAGTAAAGTCACTTTATTTAAGTTAGTCAGAATTACCCAGCTCACTAAAGTGCAGTAAAGTCACTTTACTTAAGTTAGTCAGAATTACCCAGCTCACTAAAGTACAGTAAAGTCACTTTACTTAAGTTAGTCAGAATTACCCAGCTCACTAAAGTACAGTAAAGTCACTTTATTTAAGTTAGTCAGAATTACCCAGCTCACTAGAGTACAGTAAAGTCACTTTATTTAAGTTAGTCAGAATTACTCAGCTCACTAGAGTACAGTAAAGTCACTTTATTTAAGTTAGTCAGAATTACCCAGCTCACTAAAGTACAGTAAAGTCACTTTATTTAAGTTAGTCAGAATTACCCAGCTCACTAGAGTACAGTAAAGTCACTTTATTTAAGTTAGTCAGAATTACCCAGCTCACTAAAGTACAGTAAAGTCACTTTATTTAAGTTAGTCAGAATTACCCAGCTCACTAAAGTACAGTAAAGTCACTTTATTTAAGTTAGTCAGAATTACCCAGCTCACTAGAGTACAGTAAAGTCACTTTATTTAAGTTAGTCAGAATTACCCAGCTCACTAAAGTACAGTAAAGTCACTTTATTTAAGTTAGTCAGAATTACCCAGCTCACTAAAGTACAGTAAAGTCACTTTATTTAAGTTAGTCAGAATTACCCAGCTCACTAAAGTACAGTAAAGTCACTTTATTTAAGTTAGTCAGAACTACCCAGCTCACTAAAGTACAGTAAAGTCACTTTATTTAAGTTAGTCAGAATTACCCAGCTCACTAAAGTACAGTAAAGTCACTTTATTTAAGTTAGTCAGAATTACCCAGCTCACTAAAGTACAGTAAAGTCACTTTATTTAAGTTAGTCAGAATTACCCAGCTCACTAAAGTACAGTAAAGTCACTTTATTTAAGTTAGTCAGAATTACCCAGCTCACTAAAGTACAGTAAAGTCACTTTATTTAAGTTAGTCAGAATTACCCAGCTCACTAGAGTACATTAAAGTCACTTTATTTAAGTTAGTCAGAATTACCCAGCTCACTAAAGTACAGTAAAGTCACTTTATTTAAGTTAGTCAGAATTACCCAGCTCACTAAAGTACAGTAAAGTCACTTTATTTAAGTTAGTCAGAAATACCCAGCTCACTAAAGTACAGTAAAGTCACTTTATTTAAGTTAGTCAGAATTACCCAGCTCACTAGAGTACAGTAAAGTCACTTTATTTAAGTTAGTCAGAATTACCCAGCTCTCTAAAGTACAGTAAAGTCACTTTATTTAAGTTAGTCAGAATTACCCAGCTCACTAAAGTACAGTAAAGTCACTTTATTTAAGTTAGTCAGAATTACCCAGCTCACTAAAGTACAGTAAAGACACTTTATTGTAGAGGGCTATAACACGTTTACCGATAAAAAAACTCAGTATTCTCCCACGTGGCCCTCTTCTGACTATAGTTATACGGTTTTTCGTCCTTATCTGAGAAGACGTGAAGGTCTAACCGTTTACTGTATTATGTAAAGGCAGCACCTTCTACTCAGTTATTTTAAGACCTTGAGTGTTGATCCGGCCGGGATTTCCGTCGAAACCTTGGATAAGATATGACTTGAGTTTGTCCAGTTTCTCTAAATGATCTTACACCTGAGTACCTTAGCTCTAAGTTTATATATCGCAGTGAAATCACTAGATATTCTCTCGGAGACTTTGTGGACAAGGTTGCTATTCCATTTCCTCCCACCAACTAGTTTTCTAAAATAACAGTTTCAGTTATAGTGGTGCGGTACTTTGGAATAATTTACCCTCGGACCGGTACAGCAAGCTTAATCTCTAAGTGATTACCGCAATAGGTTATACTGCAGCTTCTTTGAAGACTAATTATTAGTTATACCATGGCATTTCGGGGTATTAGTGATTTAAACTGCCCCGAGAGCCGAGGGAAGATTTGTAGCGGCCTTGAGACAATGCATATTTCTAAATATCCCTCCCATCAGGGAAAATTAGTGGTTTAAATGTGCCTCGGAGAACAAAAGAATCCAAGGCTACCATGGTATAATTATATTTATATACGCGTTTTACGTTTTTTTAGAATTATACGTATTTTGCCTGATTAATTTTTACCATGTCTAAATAAAGTTATACAATACAAGTTTCCTCACACGTTTGACATGTGTTTGTTAACAATCGACAGGTTTGATATTCGCCTGATGAAGGAAGGACGTATGAAGGGCCAGGCGTTTGTCACCCTTCCTAGTGAAAACATGGCTAAACGAGCTCTACGCGAGGTTCACGGCTACCTTCTCCACAGCAAACCCATTATTATCGTATCCTTACACAACCAGTGTAGATCAATGCTTTACTTACTCGCGCTATGCCATCTGCATGTAGATAATGTTTCTCATTGTCATACAGCATCTCAGTAAGCGGGAAACCCCCACCCCTCCCCCACACTTCACCGTAACCTTTAATGGTTAATCATTAATAGAACGATGCATATCCAAGGGAGGGCTGGGTGGGTAGTTTGCCAGAAATCGAGATTGAGCCTCATACTCCATTCATCGTACAGTCAGCGCGTGCCTGTATTTGTTAATAAAATGTGCACGCCAGTCATATATTAATGACTTCTCCAATTGTACTAAAATTCTAAACATTCATCTCTTTGCTGATGATTCGAACTTGTTCTATGCTGACAAGAATCTTGCCAATCTAGAACAGGTAATTAATCAAGAATTACTTAAGGTCAATGATTGGCTCTCTGCAAACAAGTTGACTTTGAATATTGATAAATCAAATTATGTTCTCTTCTCTTCCCATCAGAAAAAGGTAAATTATAACTTAAAAATTGCCATTCAAAATAAGCCATTAGAACAAAAGAATGAGACCAAATATCTTGGTATTATGTTAGATCAACATTTAAATTGGAAAAGCCATATATATGAAATTTCAAAAAAGATATTAATATTCTAATCCAGCTATATTACTCAATGATCTATCCCTATCTTACTTACGGTCTTATTATTTGGGGAAATACTTATGAATCTACTATTCATCCTCTCTTTGTTCTACAAAAGAAGGCAATTCGCTTAATCACCTATTCCAAATTTGATGAACATACAGGTCCTTTATTTCACAGGCTTAAAATTCAAAAATTTAATGATCTGATTTTTTCTATAATGCCCAATTTCTTTATCGGTTCCATGTAGGATTACTTCCTATCGCCTTTGATAATTTTGTTATACTAGTAAGAACTAGACATTCATATAACACTAGACTAGCTTCCAGATCCTCTTACTGTCTTCCTAAAATTCGAACTAATTACGGCAAATTTAACTTAAGGTTTCAAGGTGCTGTTATTTGGAATTCCATAAATGAACAAAACAAAGCCCTTAACAAAAAAAGCTTTAAAAAAAACTAAAAGCAGACTTTATTGACTCCTACCTTAAATAATAATAATATTAATTACAATGATTACTGATGTATAATTTATATATTTCAATAATGATAATTTGATTATTTGACTGTAAATCCTTTCATATATTCTTCTATGTATACAATGCTTGCATATATCACGTTTACCTCTTTTCATTATCCATTAGTCTACTCTAGATGTCTGTACTTGTACTCATCGTTATCTATGTTTAATTGTCCTCTTTCCGACTGCATATATTTATACAAGTTGTCTAATACTTGCGTTACCTAGCTAGATTAGCTTTTTAGTTACTCTAGGTAACCAATGCCTAACCTATTTCAATAACGAACGAATTTAGCTAACTTGTAATCTCCAGGTGTAAATAAAGTTGTTGTTGTTGTTGTTGTAACCCTTAACCCCTGCATGCACGCCCCGGTGCCTTGCCTTCATTTTACAACGCATGTGTGACAGACTCCGTATGCTTGAGCTGTAGTGCTTTTTTTTTCACCGAGAAATAAAAACTGATGACTTAAAGGCGCAGTGTCACGGTACTGCGCATGTCACAGTCTACAGACAGACATTGAATTGACAGCTGTATTGTGTAACATCCAATGAGAATCAATCAACATAAATAAACACTGTTCGGGTGTTAGCCGTATTTCACAGATTGTAGTTTTGCACAGTATATGGCGAGATTTACAAGGATTTTATTCTTCCTACATCCAAGGTAAACAGCATTGAGTAAAGAATGGTATCTATATTTCATTACTTGCTTGTATTTTTTGCTGTTTTCAGTCGTAAACAGTCCGAATTTGACCAAAGTGAAACAAGCTGCTCGCGTCCGTAGATATATATTTCTTCGTTATGCACTTTTGACATGAAATAATTGTTTTATTTCTACATGATTAATAACACAGTTCTCTGCTTTAAAAAAAATAGAACATTCTATGGAAGATTTCTTCTCTTAAAGTTTGGAAACGTAACACATGCATTTGCTCTAGAAAGTTCAGTACTCTCGGAAGTACGAGTGGCTGTTTACTAGTTTGCACTATCGGCTGTTATGGACTGGAAACTTACTTTCACAGCTTAATATTTATGTCGATTGGTCAGAAGGATATCTTGTTTACGATTCTATGGTTCTTTCGGCATCAGGACATTTTTAAACGGGAGTTTTCGTACAGTATTTCAAGCTATGCTTGTATTTCAAGCAAGTTCAGTACGTAGTCACAAATGTCCGTGAAACTGATAGCACGTACAATGTACGTTCGATCATTATTATCAGTTTGCTCTATGGGTTCTCGTGTATTCAATAATTACTTCTGGGGCTTCATATGTATGTTGATTGGTCACAAGGATTTCCTCTTTCAGTTTCCCCCGTTAGTTTGGACATTAGGGATTTATTCTTGGAGATTTCGTACAGTTTAGCGACCGTGTGTCGAAAGTAGAAATGTTCCCTTGTCACGAAAGTGCGTAAACTGACGAGTGGTTTCATAGCAGTTCGATGTTTGACCCTCGTGTAGTCGATAATAACTTCTATAGCTTCACATGTATGTCGATTGTTCACGAGGCTATCGTGTTTGAGTTCATGAGGTTTTTTGCCAGCAAAGAAAAGTTTTATCTAACTTTTCGTACAGTCTTTGCACTCCAGTCGGTTCATATAATTTCAGCCTCGTTTCTAAGCCGTAGATATATATTTCTTCGTATCGCTGTTGAAAACTGCCATATCATTTATAATACGACTTGAAAAGTTGCCATGTGTTTAGTGAACTCTACTGGACATCCAAACCCTCTTCGCTTCTGGTTGGAATGCCAAAAAGTTTCCAATTTCTTGCGTTTTTTGGCTGCTGTATTCAGAGTACTCAGTGGCCGTTTCCCCGCCGGTAAGCATCACTTAATGCTTTTTTGTTTTAGTTGTGTTGCAGTCTGCAACGACTAATTTTGAATAAACAAATAACTAAAACTTATTTAAGCACACCTTACTTTTTCCGTAAATGACCAAAGGAGGCAAGGATGAGTTCAAAAAGAACACTGATTGAAGTCGATTTAAAAATCGATATTTCACCGCTCTGAGAACTTCGTTCCGGGCCGGAACATAATTCAAAAATCATCAGATTTTCACACATGCGCAGTACCGTGACACTGCGCCTTTAATTAACTATCATTCTTTGAAGTACGTGTTGAGAGAGAAAAAGTGAGAATGACGTACATATTAGAAGTGTGGCTAACTAATTAATAACCAATACACAAAATTTGATAAAAGTACAGCTCTCTAAGTACAGTAGTAGCTTGCCAGTCTGACAGATTCCGATAGCAGATTATTCTCCTTAATGTCAATGTAGCAATTCGCACGTTCAGCTAAAGCGAAGGAGACGAAGTAAAAACATAAACGACATTTCCTTGGTATTCTACACTGAAAGTAGAACAGGTAGGCATATGTTTTTTTTACCTTGTTATCATCTTGTTTATTATTGATCAGAAATTAGTTTTTATTTGCATAGTATTTATATATAGCTCTATAAATATTATTTAGCTCTTATTCTACCTATTGTAATTTAGGCTTTTTTCCCCTACTTATCCTTACGTGATATTAATTTGTGGGTAGATACAAGGCCGCTATGGGTACCAGAATCGATCTGAATGTGCTGCCCTGTGTAAATAAATTAACAAACTCATTAATAATTTATGAAGGGAAAACAAAATAAAAGAATGTGTACTAGGTGATGTGTAAATCTGATACAGATTCATCCTGATTTACAGAAACTTTGGCTTCGAATTCCTCGGCCGAAGTAAGTCATATCGCCAAAATAACTGAAAAAATGACTCTATATACATCTAGACATTTGACAAGTCATATGCAGAATGAGTGTCCATGCTGGATTGGATTCACTCGCTACCAGCTCGAGTTTGTAAACTCAATAAAACACGGCCACGCATTCTGTATCTATTACATAAAGTTTCAGTTTTTTTGGCCAAACGCATGTGATTGGTCAGCTTCGTAATCACTATGCAGTGTTCATTCTAGAAATCAAACGAAGCCGAGGGTCATGTTTCTCGTTGCTTTCTAAATTTGGGGACATTTTTAACTCGTGGATATTGCGATAGCAATCCACGAGTTATTGGTATGGGGGAAACATGTCACTTACTCACTCACTTACTCCTACCCTGGATACCAGAGGTTCTACTGCCTCCCAGGTACCCTGGTACCCAGGGTAACTTACTCCGTAAGGTTAGCCTGAATTTCAGCCGTCTCCTCCGGTTCGTTCCTTCCGAGAGAGGCGTCTGATAGCCGATAATGCCGTCCAGTGACGTCACTACCAGAAAACCTGGTAGTGATCTTTGATTGGTTCATATTTTATAATTTCGCATAATTATCATAAGTAACTCATCAGAGAAGACGGAAGGATTTTTTGTTTCTGTTTTGGACTCGCGATGGTTGATCGTTGATGAGTTTCAATGGAGTGCTTGCCTTTGGCAAAGACCTTAAATTCGTAAGGAAAACAACTGGAAATGGATTGAAAGTGTTCTGCAAAATAACCTGCCGGCTGTTCTGTAAACATGTACGTTTTTTCACGTCGCCAGTAGCGTTCGCGCCTTCGCGGGGTTGTTGATAATCGATTATTCGTTCACACTCAGTGGTAAAACTGTCGCTACTCTCTTCAAGGAACTGTTCTTTCCCTTAAAAGTGTCTTCGAACTTCTTTGTAAATTCTCCAAATATCCTTCGATGCTTTTCTACTTTTCTGTTGCATTATTTACAAATTTACAAAGGTAATCTCTTCCTGTCTCGAACCGAACGGCAGATCGAAAGACTTTACTAGTAAACGGAAGATGAAGGCCTCAAATGTTACTGAACGATTTGATGCTTCAAAAAGGTTTTCACAGCATACATTTAAAAGGCACTTGAGAAACAAATGTGATGTAGATAGGTAGGGTCTTAATTTTGACATAATTTCAAATTTTCTCAAGGCGAGAGCTTTGTTTTTGTGACCCAACGAACTATTTACAGCCGCAGTGGCAGTTTTATTTGCATAAATTAAAATTGTATCCGCTTTCATGTCACTGGACGGCATTATCGGCTATTGGATTCAGACGTAGCTCTCGGGAGGAACGAACCGGAGGAGACGGCTAAAATTCAGGCTACCGTAAGGTGTTAACAAATCGATATTATTGATTTTCTCATCTGATTCCACATTACTCAATCGATATTCCCCAAGTTCTTTGTTGCCACTTCTACTTCCGTTGGAATATATATTGGTCACTCGCACATTCGTCTAAAACATGTGGGAGATGTATATGATGTTTAGAGAGTTTTAAGACAAACCCTTTATTCCAAGCTACATTCCCAAATAAAGCGTGAAAACAATCGGTAGATTTTTTTAACATGTCAAATGGAACACATAAACGTAAAAGTTTTATTTTATTTTATCTATTTTTATTTTTTAGATATGTTTGCGTTCTAACAAAGCTATCGTGATGTCAGAGCCTTTGTTGATCTATTTACCTCTTGACCTCTTCCAACGCGAATTATCAAAATGGAGGAAGGAATACTCAGTCGTGCATGTGTCGTGTGCTCTGAGTAGGGCAAAATACACGATAAACAAGCGAACTTGCGTGGTGGGATAAATAGTATGTTTTGCGACGTTTTGATCGAAATGTTCCTACATACACATGAGGTTTGTAGGAGGATGTTGAATTGAAGATTTTTGATAAAAATAGCGCAATAAAATTACCGAAACTTATATGGTGTCTTTTTATTTTCCTTGGCTGTGTCGATACGCAATTTCAGCGAGTTAGAGTGAATTTTAACCTCTTTACCGATACTTTTCTCTGTCGGCAGTCGGTGACTCGTTCCAGCAATCAGATTTGTTTTACCTTCTTAATTTGTTTCTTCCTTTGGTGTACCAGTATTCATATTTGGGTGTCATTCTTTCTCGTGGTAGTCATATTTTGTAAACAGTTCTCCCCAGCACTCGAGGGTTCGCATATAATCTTAGCTTAGCTTATCCCACACCTCCCCTACTTCTCTCCCTCCACTTTCCTAATTTCTGTACTCATACTCGTACTATAAGGCTCTAAACTATTACTTTATCTTGCTCCCTCATTAACTATATAATGGTAGTGGTCAACTCGAAAGCTTTTGCTCCTTTGGCCACTACGCACTTTTCGACTTAAAAATGTACTCTTATATACCTAACTCCATCTTTCCTATTTTATATTTTGTGCTAGCGATATACACTTTTATAAAATAGAAATGTGTGAATAAAACTCAGTCAAACTAGGCTCGGTCAAACTAGCACCCACCTCGGTCAAACTACCACCCAGTGTGCTATATATAATTACCGAGGGTAAATAAAGTTCATTATTATTATTATTATTAAACTGACTGGAACTTGATCAGCGAGTTCACGGAATCGAATCGGATTCCCAGGCTACCAGAGGTTTCTAATATTTTTCTCTGTGATTTTGTGCCAGGGAAGAATACACAGCATGTCGTTGACCGTATTAATACTTGGGTATCTTTCTCATTGTAGTCCTTTTTTGCAAACATTTCTCTCCAGGGCTAGCAAAGCTAGACATTTCGCGGACTGGGCACATATAGTTTATATTCGAAGTTGATTTCTAGCGATGTTTGGTCCAGTTGTTGGAGTGCGCTCCAACGTTCACGGATCGATTCCCGCTAGGGGCAAGGGCAATTTTTTTTGCTTATTCTAAAGATTTATGGCCGCCTTTCACAAAAATTTTCCTTAAATCTACTCTCTTAACAGACTGATCCACATGATTTCGCTCCAATGTAATCATATTATTTTTCTAGCCAGAAGAAAAACCAGGGTAAAAGAAGTTATCCTTCAAAAATACATAATGCAGTGTTAGAGAATGTTTGTAGGCCGATGTTCCTCGTTTGATTGTAACTGTTAAGCCATCATTGTTAACGGTTCTTCAAATATGCTTAGTAATATAAAACTCCATGAGTTTTAACTCAGTACGGAAAGATTCGGTGACAGCACAATTCCCTATACTTAGAAATCAACAAGGCAGTCGGTCTGCGGTTTTCAAACCTGTCTACAATCATTCTTGCTACCGCCAAAATCGTTTCCTATATAGGAACTGTTACGAGCATCAGGAGAAGACACACCTCCGAGTTCTTTTTTCCAATTGGTTCATAGACCTCATGCCCACCACAGCTGCACTCCCCGCTTTTTTAGTTGCACTCTCCGCAAGAGAGGTGAAATGTTTTGTTCGTCAAACAAATCGTGTATGAGGAATCTTGTCAAATGTCCAGTTCGTAGCTATTGTTTTGGGCTGTTTTTAACTGAAAGATGCTGCTCATAACATTGGAATAAATCGAAAACTATCCAATACTTTATTTCAGAATGCTCATACTTACCACCCAGTTTCTAGTCTGAAACGCAAAAAATATTCTGCTATAGCTTTTACATGGATTATTTCTTAAAGTGCCATTAACGTACTCGATTGTTTTATCATAAAATATCGATTCTACATCAAGTGCGGAATAGTTGAACACACTAAGCTAATGTGAACAGGAATTTACTGTTATTTCTTTCTCCTTGTGAACGAAACTATTCTCTGATTTGGTAAAAATACTTGATAAAATCATTGATACTAACTACAAATATAACATAGACGTTTATAAAAGGTCATGTATCTCTATAGCAGCATGTTTGTTTTCCATGTTTGTTTGTGTAGTAAGTGATGCCTGGTTTAGCATTACAAACTTCTTTCATTCATAGATGCAACATTCAAATCAAGAAACATTCTCAGTACTGATTAAACTTTTCACTTGATGTAGAATCGATATTTATTATAATAAATTAAACATTAGACGCACTTTAAAAGTCATACACTTTCCTCTCCGCCCAAATCCAGGTGAACTTATTTTGTAGATCATTTTTCTACATAATTTCTTGAGTCACTGCTTCCAGTCGATAAAAATCTCATGTTCTTTAAGCATGCTCCTCTTAAAGTGCCTATAACCTCTTTTATATCATTAAAATCGATTCTACATCAAGTGAATAGTTGAATAGTAGAATATTTCTTGATCTGAGCGTTGTGTCTATGAGTTATAGAGGTTTCTATTTCCAATATGCTAATTATGTGATGTCATAGTAGGCCAACAAAAGGTCATTTCTTTCTCCTTGTGAATGAAACTTTCTGATTTATACAAAATATTTGGTAAAATCTCTGATATAAGGCCCAAATATAACATGGATGCATGTGTAGAAAGAATAATTCAACTCTGCCAGCACGTTTTTGTATAATAAATGAGGCTCCTGTGACATCACATAATTAGCATATTAGAAATAGAAACCTCTAACTCCTGGACGCAACACTCAAATCAAGAAATATTTACTGTTCACCTATTTACTTGACGAAGAATCGATTTTAATCATAAAACAAATTGGGCTTATAGGCACTTTCACGAGTTTGTTTTCTTTATCTTGGCAGGACCGTAATGTAGATACATGTAGATGACGACACTTGGAAAGATTTGGTGAAAACACAACGCTTCTATTAACCAGAATAGTTCTCGGATTGTCAGTGTCCGTGCTAAGAAGGAAATACATTCATGAATGAGCACTTTAACAAACAACAACCCCATATCCATATCATGGAACAACTATGGGAAAATGCTGTCAATTGGAATTTCCCACATTGTATTTTCATCATTGTTAATAGATTAATATCACAATAGTTTTACAATCTATTGGTAGTTTTAATTATTGTAAGTTTTCTATGTAGATCAATTATATTTGTAAATAGTTTTAAATAATAGTTATCAATAGTTTAATTGTTATAATTTAAGTGTCAGGGCTCCTATTGATAGCAGTCACATTTTTGTAACTGAAGGGACTACTCTGCTTAAATAAAGGTTTATTCTTTCATTCATTCAATTCCCATTGCATGGTATTTACATGATGTTTCATGTAAGTAAGTATGGCAGTATGGTAATAATATACATACAACGATTTCATGATTGGATATGCTAAACTACAGTGCCAAATCGAGTAACACCAGTGCCAAATCGAGTAACACCAGTGCCAAATCTATTAACACCAGTGCCAAATCGAATAACACCAGTGCCAAATCTAGTAACACCAGTGCCAAATCGAGTAACGCCAGTGCCAAATCGAGTAACGCCAGTGCCAAATCAAGTAACACCAGTGCCAAATCGAGTAACACCAGTGCCAAATACGGCATGTCCGTATTCTTACCGTAACCATAACTCTGTAATCCACCTGGCGTCTTGTACTTTTACCCACAATCCTTTGCGCGCGAAAAACGTTAAATCCGTTGTAAAATAGCGGTAGAGAGGTTTTAAATCTTAAAAACAAGCAAGTACGAGTGCTGTTGCCAATACACTGTCATTGAAGAGAGTAGATGATTTTGAAAACAAGCAAGTACAAGTGCTGTTGCCAATACACTGTCATTGAAGAGAGTAGATGATTTTGAAAACAAGCAAGTACGAGTGCTGTTGCCAATACACTGTCATTGAAGATAGTAGATGATTTTGAAAACAAGCAAGTACAAGTGCTGTTGCCAATACACTGTCATTGAAGAGAGTAGATGATTTTGAAAACAAGCAAGTACAAGTGCTGTTGCCAATACACTGTCATTGAAGAGAGTAGATGATTTTGAAAACAAGCAAGTACGAGTGCTGTTGCCAATACACTGTCATTGAAGAGAGTAGATGATTTTGAAAACAAGCAAGTACGAGTGCTGTTGCCAATACACTGTCATTGAAGAGAGTAGATGATTTTGAAAACAAGCAAGTACAAGTGCTGTTGCCAATACACTGTCATTGAAGAGAGTAGATGATTTTGAAAACAAGCAAGTACAAGTGCTGTTGCCAATACACTGTCATTGAAGATAGTAGATGATTTTGAAAACAAGCAAGTACAAGTGCTGTTGCCAATACACTGTCATTGAAGAGAGTAGATGATTTTGAAAACAAGCAAGTACGAGTGCTGTTGCCAATACACTGTCATTGAAGAGAGTAGATGATTTTGAAAACAAGCAAGTACGAGTGCTGTTGCCAATACACTGTCATTGAAGAGAGTAGATGATTTTGAAAACAAGCAAGTACGAGTGCTGTTGCCAATACACTGTCATTGAAGAGAGTAGATGATTTTGACCGTGCTAGGTTCGCAAGGGATTGTGGTCAAATGTACAGCCGCCATCTTTCGGTACGGTGGATTAGGATGGGAAAGACAAACAATGGCAGCTAGAACAAAGATTGACATTAATGGCGCGTATTAGAGTCTATAAACAGGAATCTACCGCTAAGATATCTCTTGAAATTAGAACTACTTCTTGAAATACTTCGGAGAGAGTTTATATTTGGGAATAATAGGAGCTAATCAACATTTTGTGGAGATTTTCATTCGCAATACTGCTCCCGCCAGTCGGCACAACAAAATATAAACGCCTTAAAATTCGCTCAAAAGTTCGTTTGGATTTTTTTATACTATTTCAATCAGGTGTAAATATATAAGTTTTAAAGAATTACACTGTGCTGCAAAGCACTACGGCAATCACTTCATTGAATAACAGGGGATTGAAGAGCTAGGCCAATCTCCCCAGCAACTTCAAACAATATGTCCAGGGCAAACTATTAAAGGTTGGGCTAACTGTATGAAACTGCTGTCTACTCTAACATACATGTAGAAGTGGAGCAGGGGCACTCAGCTGTATTAACAAATGCATGTGTTTTTGAATGAAAATTACAACCCTAAACCTGTTCTTTGTTGACCTTTGTTAGCGGACCAAGACAACTTCGTTGCGATAAGTTTAAGTTCATTTTATTTTGCACAATTTTTTTATAAAGATAATTACACAAGAAAATAATTGTAGAAAGAAAAAGAGAGATACGGTAATAATAAAATAGTTATGAATTTCAAGAATGTGCATAGAGGTCAAAGGAGCCATAGGCTTTCTAGTTGACCCCTATTACAAGAAAAATAAATGAGGATATTTGGAGCACAGAAAATACATAAATATCTATTGTACAAGTTTGCTTGAGTAGTAAGCGGCTGGAATTAATATTAATAGGAAGAAGAATTTATTTACAATATTGATACATAATTATATGGAAACGTTGACAATATATTTATATATATGCAAAGAATAAAGATGGTATGAATATATTAACTCGATCTTAGTTGCGTTCGACGAAGGAGAACGCATACTAATCTTGCAGTGGACTCCCTGTGGTCCTGTGTGGGCTACCTGTGATTCCCCAGGCGAAAGAAATCGAGATTTGTGTATGTCCGTCCTCTTGTATGTTTGTACTTTTTAGAATAAATTATCTCGGCCGGGGAACTGGTAACCACACGTACACGATGCGAGCGGCCATTTTGGTGAATGCCATCATGGCTTCTGTTTTGTTTCGCGATCGGTTTATAGTTACCTGCCTTATTTTCCGACAATGCAATGCAATGATGTTTCAAAGGTTCACAAGTACAATTGAGCAAAGCTTGAGGAAAGTGTGTAGTACATCTGGAGGACCTTGAACATTCAACTCGGCCATGGGTGTTATGGTAATGACAGAATTCGTCGTTATCTACATATGGATATAGAAGCAAGAAGTTGTCGTTATCTTTATCGGAACCACATAACATTTCACATTTATATACTACCGACCCTCTTTGGGGCCGATAACTAACGGCCCCAACACGCCTCGGTATATAGTGAAACCCTCTTTGGGGCCGTTAGTTAACGGCCCCAACACGCCTCGGTATATAGTGAAACCCTCTTTGGGGCCGTTAGTTAACGGCCCCAACACGCCTCGGTATATAGTGAAACCCTCTTTGGGGCCGTTAGTTAACGGCCCCAACACGCCTCGGTACATAGTGAAACCTCTTTGGGGCCGTTAACTACCGGCCCCAACACGCCTCGGTATATAGTGGAACCCTCTTTGGGGCCGTTAACTAACGGCCCCAACACGCCTCCGTCGGTGAAAGAGGAAAACCGTTAAGGGGGCGCCGGTTAACTAATCTGTCCATTAAGTGTGACTGTAACTGTACAACAAAGTACGACAATTTATTTCGTATGTACCAATCTTTGCATAACCAGTCCACTAAATTACTGGTAGGAGACTAGACTGACGACAGTTGTAGGTATGGTCAAATGGCCCATATATAGTTATAGAGAAGCCAAAACGTCTTATTACCGCCAATATGAATATGCACTTAAAGTTTAACTACTACGAAATTTGACCACTTCTGTCAGCACTTTTTTTGTCTTCCAAAAGGACAAACACTGACGGAAATATACAAATGTGGAAAATGTTGCCAAAGGACCAAGTTAGAAATTTGCGGAGAGTTTAAGCCTGCGATTTTCTATCAGCGCCAAATGCTGTCGTAACGTCATAGATTCAATACGTCTCTCTTTTGGAGGAATATTTATATCCAAGACTTTGTTCTTTTTTTCCCATATATGTATAGCTTTACGGGAAACTTTGTCGGTGTAAAGTGGCCCCGCGCGTGTTGTTGTTTAGTGTATTACGTCGTTCCTGTAACTGAGTTAATAGCGGAAGTGGTCCGCGTAATAGCAAACACAAAACCTGAAGATTAGGAGTCCAAAACATAAGACTTACCGTCTCGAGAAACCGTTTGGACATGTACAAATATAGCAAGTTTACTTTTCGAATAGGCAAAAATATAGCCTGGGAAACCAGCCCCTACTCGTGAAAGAGACGTCTGGGCAACGAGGCAGAAAATTCCCTACTGATTGATGACGATGTACTAAATTAGTTGCAATTCTCAGAAGCCGAATGCGAACAACAGAGTTCTATAACTACCGAGGCTGCTCGTTTGCTTGGCAGTGGATCACCGTCATGAACAACCATGAAATTCAAGCCTAGTTAGCGTGTGTCGGTAGCTCGTTTGCTTCGTTCTTTCAGCGGCTTGGCCCGGTCAAGCGAATTTGTCCTACGACTGTCAAAACATAATAGTTGTTTATAATTTCAAAACCTACACACATCTAGCACAGCAGGCCACTTTTCAAGCCAGCTCTTTTGCCAGGTCAGTAGCCGAAGAGGTTAGCTACAGAATGCAGTTACTTTCAGGGTATTTGATCCTACTAGTCTTTATTATTATATCGCGGTCTCCATGAATGATAGAACTATATTAACGACAAGTTGTAATTACATCAGACAAATAATGGAGTTATATGAAGAAATTAGTAGTAAGGTAACCTAATATATCTACATCTACATATATATGTTATTTTCTTTTTTTTTTATTCTCTAGTTAGTTTTTTTTAGTAACATTGTTGTAATCATTGTTGTATACTTATATCTCAACCAAGAGATAAGGTGAATAAACATATATATATGTAATAAACATATACATGCATGTATATGTTTATTCATAGCCTAGATTTAGCAAAAGATCCTGCTTGAAAAGTGGCCCTGAACGATTTATCCGGCACCAACAACTCATCCAATGTTCTGTGATAGCTCAGTGTGTGGTTTACTGATATGAAATAATAAACAACTATGACAGTACCTTTTTGATCACTTACTTGTAAATGTTTTGACAGTACGACATTTCGCTTTACTAGCCGCTGTAAGAACTATGCAAATGAACCAACAACAGCACCGACACACGCTAACTAGGCTTGAATTTCATGGTTGTTCATGACGGTGATCCTGACTGCCAAGCAAACAAGCAGCCTTGGTAGTTATGTTCCTTGAAAAGAACTCTGTTGTTCGCTCCCTGATAGCAGAAGTCTCTCTCAAGACAGAGAGAGACCTCTGCTAGCAGGGAATGTTGTTCGCCATTCAGCTTCTGAGAATTGTAACTAATTTATGACGTATATAGCAGATAGCCGTTTCACGATGCATCAGTATGGAATTTTCTGCCTCATTGCCCCGACGTCCCTTTTACGCGAGTGGGGAGCGATAAGAGTCGGCTGGTTTCCCAGGCTAACAAAAATATCGCTATCTGAAAATTTGATACGTGCGCGGCTCACTGGATGATAGTTTCGTAATGATACGATTGGATAGCACATCAGCAATGGATGCAAGTTGAAATGATAACCGAGTTTTTATCCAACGCCGAATGCCAAAGATACGATATTCGTAACGATACTTAGTACCGCCTCTTTCAATGTCATAAGAAATCCGCTCTAAAAGGTACGTCTCGTTATAAGTGATCTTGTACCATTATGACACTAGCCTATGATAAGGACTACTGTATATCGCCTCTTTTCATTGCCCCAGTAGAAAATCCGGTCAAAAAGCAACTATTTACTCGTTATCGTTTTATCAACTGAAACGAAACTTCAAAACAAATACTTTGAAACTTAAAGGGGCTCTGTCATGAGATGCGCATGAACAGGTTTCAAGCAATTTAATGATATGCATAACACTTGAAAAAATGTAATGAGTTTCAGTTCCTTGCGATCGCGATACAACGACAGTTATATTATAGTACAAACTGGCTCTTGCTCGAAGGCATTCAGTTAGAAAAACATCTTTGTATTGTTATCACTGCTGCAATGGAGATTCAGGCTGAAGAGAAACACATTATGGCGAGTTTCAGTGACCGGATGTCGAATTTGCGAGTTGTGCTTTCTCGATGAGAACCTACAAAATGTACTCATCTATTCTCTCTCCAACTTTCAGGGAGATAAAATTACTTTCAAATGCAAGAGTTCTTGTAGTCAGAAACGTATTAAAGGGGACGAATGCAAGCAGGAATGAACAACCGAAGCGTAATTTCACTGGCCGCCGAAACCCGGGCACTGTAAACACGAAACTCGCATCTCAAAAGCGGTGTTTGAAATCGTTTCAGGCTTCGTAAATGTTCCAGACAAGTACTATACTCTTGTGGGCTTTCCTGACACGTTCTACAGTGTTCTTTCAGGCTCTTCAAAATCTTTCTGCGGCCAGATTTGTTTTCTTCGTCCATCACGGCCAGTTGGCAGTTGAGCCGCCATTGAAGCTCGAAGTTCTTGTCGATGCCATCCCAAAATCTCATTACAACTACATCTGAATACGAACATTTCTGGTAAATATAAAACTTGAACAACTAAATATGAAAGATAGACTACTATATACTAAAATGAGAGATGGCTCCGATGTAGACGGATTGAATCAATGTTGTGAGCTCCTCGGGATATAATTTTTATTTGCTTTTCAAACTTGAAAGCGTTGGCGAACGATTTCAAGTTTTGGGCGGCTTAGTAACCAGGCCTGTTATTCATGACAGAGCCCCTTTAAGCGTATTTAGTCGAACACATGAGTCATGAACATCTGAACTTGTCACGGTCGGAATCCAATCGTCCCATTCATCCACATCCGATCGTTTATCGAAACGAACGAGATATCCTTGACTTTTATTGTAAGCGATAATCGTTCCGGTAAACCATCCGAGGTAGGCCATCAATCCATTATCATCCTCTTCCTGGTATTCTATTTCCACTTTGGTATTGATAAGGCTCTTACCACTCTTTCTCGTGTACTCCACCATGTTGATACCCCATTGACATAGATTTGTCTCTTTTCAATGAATGGAACATACCTGCAAATTAATTAGCAACATCATATCAGTCAACTGAAGCAAACTTTAACAGGATATAGTGAAAGCATTACTTACCTACTGGCCATGTTGAAACTAGTAAGGTTCATCAGATCAGTATGAGGCACGATAAACTCTGATAAGTTATAACTCAAGTTAGACAGCTAACAAACGTCAATCATTTTATCGTGAACCAATCACGTGCACTGTACTGTAAATCAGAACTGGATTTTGAAAACTTTACGCTGCATAACTGTTGTACGATGCAAATTTCTTCATAACAGAAGTAGTGTCGACGGTGAGATTGTGTTTTTAGATTGATCGAAACTTATAGTCAGATTTGATCAGGCATTCTTTGTTTAGCACGAGAGAGGCCTGGGTTTTGTTACCCATGAGGCTTTCTGTTCATAAACATGGCGGATGCAGAGGATATCGGAAACCGGTTTCCCTTTCAAGTTTTTACGGGATATTTAAAAATCACAGATGCTTCGATGAACAACCCAATGGACAATTACAGAGAAAAATGGAACTTGTCAGAAGGTATTCATTTCGTATAAAATCCACACCAATTCAATTTACAACATGTATTAAATTTCATCAGATTTACATAATCTAACATATGGAGTGAAAATGTGAGTGTTTTTATCTAGTGGAACTATTAAACTTAAAATTTATTTATGCTGTAATGAATGTACCTATGTCATCACGTATAACTCATGATGTTAAAATTAGGTCACTGAAATTACAATAAACATCTGTGTTCGTGTAAATTTAGTTTTTGTTGGACGTCTGGGACTAGGCTGGGACCATAGTTTATACTGATATGTTGAGTTGCCACATTTAAATTAGCCTCCCCCCCCCAGTCGTTTTTAGGAGCTCATTCCCAGAGTGGGAATGAGCCCCTAAAAACGACTGTGGGGGGAGGCTATATTTACATGTCCTAGCGCTAGTATTTCTGGCGACGGGAAGCAGCGCATTAAAATAGTGCATTAAATTTTGATTTCGCAAAATTTGGAAGGAAATTTGAAATGACTATAACATTCCTTTTGGCCGACTTGTACTAGTACAATTAACTCGGCAAACCTTAGTCATAGTGTTTTCAGTTTCACTATATGTTTTCGATTTTATTGTGAAAACAATTTAATACCGTATATGACGAAACATTTTGTTAATTAGATTTGATACCATTGGCCCGTTCCAGATACCAATGCAATCATGACCATCCTCTGTTTGAATTGCGTTCGGCACATAAGTGGAGCGGCGACTGAAATGGCCCTAATGCTTGATAAGTGTAGGGGCGTAATTCCGACATAATTCCGACACGCCGTGCAGGCGTGTCGGGGCCGTTAACTAACGGCCCCAAAGAGGGTTTCACTATATACCGAGGCGTGTTGGGGCCGTTAGTTATCGGCCCCAAAGAGGGTTTCACTATATACCGAGGCGTGTTGGGGCCGTTAACTAACGGCCCCAAAGAGGGTTTCACTATATACCGAGGCGTGTTGGGGCCGTTAGTTATCGGCCCCAAAGAGGGTTTCACTATATACCGAGGCGTGTTGGGGCCGTTAGTTATCGGCTCCAAAGAGGGTTTCACTATATACCGAGGCGTGTTGGGGCCGTTAGTTATCGGCCCCAAAGAGGGTTTCACTACTTATACCGAGGCGTGTTGGGGCCGTTAACTAACGGCCCCAAAGAGGGTTTCACTATATACCGAGGCGTGTTGGGGCCGTTAGTTATCGGCTCCAAAGAGGGTTTCACTATATACCGAGGCGTGTTGGGGCCGTTAGTTATCGGCTCCAAAGAGGGTTTCACTATATACCGAGGCGTGTTGGGGCCGTTAGTTATCGGCTCCAAAGAGGGTTTCACTATATACCGAGGCGTGTTGGGGCCGTTAGTTATCGGCCCCAAAGAGGGTTTCACTATATACCGAGGCGTGTTGGGGCCGTTAGTTATCGGCCCCAAAGAGGGTTTCACTACTTATACCGAGGCGTGTTGGGGCCGTTAACTAACGGCCCCAAAGAGGGTTTCACTATATACCGAGGCGTGTTGGGGCCGTTAACTTGACTTATATACAGATGCATTAAATGCCAACAAAATTGTTTCGTCTGTATATCGAGGTAATGACGAAGGGGGCCGTTATCTAAACACCCCTCGGCCATAATTATTTATTTATGCTGAACCCAAGTGAATGTGCGATCGAAAAATATGCTATTGGCTTGCTGTGCCATTCGGTTTGCCGATACCAAAACTGCAAATGGTCAAGATGCTATAAATCATACCTGAAGGCTGAAGAGAAATACATGGATATGAATATTTCCGTGTGAGTTGTGAAGAAGCTTTTTAAATACTACACGTGTACATCGTGGTAGTTTAAGTGAAACATGGTCTATTACACCAGCGAAGTGAGTCAAATCAACTCACCATAATTTGTAAACAACCGAGTGAATTCTGTTGGCTTGCTCGCTGTACTGGATTCTGCTTTTCGCTGTACATACAGATACCGAAACTACAAACAGTAAGATGATCTGGCTGAAGAGAAACAAGGTCCGAGTTTTCTAGATACCCGTAATCGCCGTATCTTGTGTGAGTTACGACACTGTGTACATCTTGATTCTTGGTTATACAAATTAACGGATTCAAATTAACACTACATTCAGACAGAGAGTTAATCTATACCGACACTTTGATATGCCAAGGAACTGGAATATCAACACAGTACAAGGTGAGGGAAATTTAAAGTATTGACTTCATTGCTGTGTTCAATTAATCTACACTGAATTTCTAACAGACCTGAAACAAGGCTGATCAAAGCGATCAACATTGACCCGGCTACCAACATTGACCATAAATTATTCTGGAACTAACGATGGTCAAGGGCACCCAACGAGTACTTTTTGAAATTCGTTTGAAACCAGTTGTCTACAGCTTATCTAGCCATTTTAAGGCGCCTACTATGTCTTTTGACGTATTCTAGAAAGCTATTAGCTGTTCGGATTTTCTAGGTGGAAATCGCGTCAACCGAAAATACTATGGCAAAATATTCCCGGCCTACGAATTTGTTAGTAGTCTAGAACATAAGAAGAATTTTCTAGCCCAAGTAACTTCATGTTGCAAAGTTTTGTGGAGGTACGAATTTTTTAGGGATTCTTTTTTCCTGTTCCGACTCTATTGATCAGACGAATTGGGACGTACGAATATTTTAGGGGAAACCTTTTAGTCTCCCTTTTCTTCTATAATTTTCTAGGGATTGAAAACTAATTTTCTAGCCAGTATTTCAGAAAACAATTTTCTAGGGACAATTTTTTCAAATCCGAAAGTTTTAGGCTAACTTACTCTCCCGAACAGCTTTTTAACCGAAAACTTCGTTGGGTGCCCTTGGATGGTGCTCAATATTCTGCAGCCAACCTTGTTCTCACTTGAAAAATACCCGGGAAACATAATGTGAATGATCTGAATCGAAGGAACTGCATGGGCTGTACTTTATACACATGCATACCTATATAGTTTATGTTCTAGGAACTGGAATTCAGTTTATACACATCTGAATAGTAATATTTATTTATACGTACTTTATATGAATCCCTTTATATATCCTGTAATATATCCTGTAATATACTGTATTTTATATATCCTGTAATATAGTGTCCCCAATTAGCTTTACAGCTAAATACTATTGACACTCAAATAAAGTTCATGTATGCATGTATGTATATAAATGTATGTAGCTATAGCCTGGGTTGATTTGTGTTCTACACTAACTACAATTATTACTTTACACTGTATACCACACAGCAAAATGTGCTACTAATTCTCAAATCAATGCCATAACCATATAAAACACACATGTATACATATAGCCCCATAAGCATCGCATCCAATGATTTAATGTTACACAAAGATAATTACAGTTTTATACCCAGATGCATCCCCTTGTATATTAACATATAATTCAAGACATCAAAATTTTCACATTAGTTAAAAAACAAGCACTTTTGATCAGGATTACGTACACCGTCCACATCATTGCAGCAATTTTTCAGCTTTTCTGACTGTTAATTACCACAGTGCTTTCTCTTTCAAAAAATATGTCAAACGCACTTTGATAATCTATGATTACTTCTAGTTATTATTCTATATTCACAATTTTATACAATAATTTAGGCCTGGTTTTCAAGTAAAAATAATTTGTATTGTTTTTTAAAACTATATATTGTGTGGGAGGGATTTTATTTCTAACGGTATTTTTTTCCTATAATCGTGATGCAAGAGATAGACCATAATTAGTTCTGGAAGCTGGTCTGTATAAGTTTTGGTTGGAAGCATATCTAGTATTATAGTTATGAATATCAGTTGCAGAGGGAACTAAGTCGAAAAAAGCAGATGGTACACCTGTTTTAACATGTTTAATTTTGTGAACAAGAGTGGAGATTTTCAGATTAAAGGCATTGTCAAGTTTTAGAATTTGCAAAATTCTATAGTATGGGGTGGCATTTTCAAATTTTCTAGCAAAGAAGATACAGCGAACACATTTATTTTGCTTTGTTTTAATTTTACTTAGTCTAGTCTTAACAGCAGTACCCCAGGTCATTAGGCCATAACTCAAATACGAATAGATAAAGAGTATAATAAAGTTGCTTTAGAATAGTAATAGAAATATAGTATCTTAGCTTACAAATAATTCCAATATTTTTGACAATTTTATTATTAACATGTGTAATTTGAGTGTCCCATCGTAAGTGTTCGTCAATAAAAACCACAAGATATTTAATATATGTTTTTTGCTCAATATTGCAAGCAGTTATTCTTATATTAGGGTTCTTCTTAGGGGAGGTTATCAGCATTATTGTGCAATTTGTTTGCTGCACAATATTTTAAAACATTAGCAAGCTCATCATTAATAACTCTTTCTAGTTCTTCAGAGTTATTTGAAGAATAGAAAATATTGGTATCATCGGCGAATATTCTGAAAAGGAGTTTTTGAGAGGAGTTTGGAACAAGAGTGGAGATTTTCAGATTAAAGGCATTGTCAAGTTTTAGAATTTGCAAAATTCTATAGTATGGGGTGGCATTTTCAAATTTGCTAGCAAAGAAGATACAGCGAACACATTTATTTTGCTTTGTTTTAATTTTACTTAGTCTAGTCTTAACAGCAGTACTCCAGGTCATTAGGCCATAACTCAAATACGAATAGATAAAGAGTATAATAAAGTTGCTTTAGAATAGTAATAGAAATATAGTATCTTAGCTTACAAATAATTCCAATATTTTTGACAATTTTATTATTAACATGTGTAATTTGAGTGTCCCATCGTAAGTGTTCGTCAATAAAAACCACAAGATATTTAATATATGTTTTTTGCTCAATATTGCAAGCAGTTATTCTTATATTAGGGTTCTTCTTAGGGGAGGTTATCAGCATTATTGTGCAATTTGTTTGCTGCACAATATTTTAAAACATTAGCAAGCTCATCATTAATAACTCTTTCTTGTTCTTCAGAGTTATTTGAAGAATAGAAAATATTGGTATCATCGGCGAATATTCTGAAAAGGAGTTTTTGAGAGGAGTTTGGAAGATCATTTATGTACAATAAAAAAAGTAAAGGGCCTAAGGTTGATCTATGTGGAATGCCGCAGGTTATGTTTCTTAGACTAGATTCTGTATTATCAATTTTAATATATTGAATATATTGAACACTGTCTTAACCAGCCAAAGCCTAACATCGCCAGCACTTCACTTGCGATAGGAACTGGTTGATGGTATAAATATCGGATGTTTGTCTCTTAGTCTTTTGTGGTGTGTAAAGGGGGTCCCGGCTAGATAGCTCGTGGTTTTTTCGGGTCCTCTTACTCAGTCTTTTATTTGTTTATTACATACTACTTGTAACTTTAAGAGTGAAATAAATGTTGTTGTTGTTGATGTGATGTCACGGACAAGCTAAGCTGAGCATTGATCCAGGAGTATCGTGACCGGCTAACTCGCGCATCGGGTCGGAATAGAGCCTATGCGTTCGTATGGGAAAACGGTAAACTGAACTTCTAATAATCAGTGTAAAACGTAAATTTGTATATTTCGCGGTTCTTTTAAGATCCCGCGTCAATGTCAATAAAATAACTGCATTAATCAGTATTACTCTGGAGAATTGACTCTTTCAAAATACATTTTATTCAGATAGGCATGACTGCATTATGATTAGAATGAAAAAGGAATAATTCCTCAGAGTAGCATCTGTTCACATCACATGATCTGAATTGGGTGACAACAGAGTTATCCGATTACCTCCATTCAGGCTGGCAAGCAAATCGATAAAATTAGCTGACCAAAAGGTGCTGCAGAATGCTAGCCGTCCCTAACTGTTCCGCTAATCGCTGTATGAGCGCGAAGCCCGTGAAATATTACTACAGTGGAACCTCTTTGTGCGACCACCTCTCGTAGGCGACCACCTCTCTATAGCGACCACTTACCAAAAGCCCGTTTTGTCTCAGTCAAATCACTGCATTGAATACCTCTGGTAAGCGCCCACCTCTCGTAAGCGACCGCGACCACCTTTTGGGCTTGGGAGTTGCATTATTCTTTGTTATTTTACCTCCGGTATGCGACCGTACAACTGAAATCGTTCACACAATCCTCGATTAAAAGGTTTTTCAAGCCATCAACTGTAAATATTTTTTGACACTATCAAGCCCCGTTTATCTGTTGAAGTTCATGTTCGCTGAAAAGTTTTAAAGTTTTGAGGTTGGAGGAATACAAACCAATAATAATAAACTGTAGTGATAAAATACAGTCGAAGCTCTCGTAAGCGACCACCTCGGTTCAAAAGGATTACTCTTGCTAGTAAATGCCGCGGAATGTAAGTTTTATCAGGTGTTGGCTGATGTTTTGAAGACGCATTTCAGACTGGTCGATTACGAGAGCTTAAAAATAGGAAAATCACGTTTGGTGATCTCCAAATTGGTCGCTAACGGAGCTGGTCGCTTCTGAGACTTGGTCGCTTACGAGAGCTTTTCATTACAGAGTTTGAGTGACAATTCAAACGGGAATTCAAAATCTTGGTCGTTATCGGAGCTGGTCGCTTACGAGAGCGGTCGCTCATAGTGCTTCGACTGTAGAGTAAAATAGGTTGTTGTATTGATATTTCCTGTCCCTAGAGACCAGATATCATATTACTAAAATTAGGGCTTCCTGTGGTGGTTACTCTCGTAAGCGACCACCTCTCGTAAGCGACCACTTTTCCAGATCCCGGGGGTGGTCGCTAACGGGAGGTTCAACTGTACCCGAAAACTCACCCGAACGATGTCGTGCTTGGTTTTGAGCGGGAAAGCGATTAACGTAAATAGCTTTGGGACGGCGAGCTGTCTTTGCAATAACATTGTTAGCCCGAACTGTATATAAATTGATAATTCTCCACATCTGCAATTAGGACATAACAATATCGTCGTTTCTTTACCACGTAGAAGACATCCATTGGTCAGGCTGCTGTCTTTTGTTGTATCACACAGCAGAAAGATTTCTTCGGTTAAAATTATCCTCATCAAATACGATCTAAGTGGTTTTCTTGTTAATGGTCTCGATAACAGAAAGGCATTAGTTTACTGGCGGTACGGTATAAATTTTACTGCTCGCAAAACATCTGTTACTTTTCCAAACGGTTTTTTTCTTTCAGTTCATATCAAACAAGAACGCGATCATAATCTTTAAGGGATTAACCTTATATTCGCGCGCGGGCGGCCGGTAACCTCCTACATTTCTAAATTTCCTAAAAGTGACTGGTTCCGGAAGCGGGCTGCTTTTTCCTATCTCTGACCAACGGTCGCGGTAACCAGTGCGAGCTCTGGAGTTTGTTCAATAATTCGTCTCAAGTCGAAAGGGAAAAAACAACAATTTCGCGGTTTAGGGTCAGTCCGTGTAGGGGAAAACTGTGCCCTCGGTCTCACTAGTGAAAGTACTACTGACATTTCAGGACAGTTTTTCTCTTTACAGACCTCTCAGTCGATAAATAACACCTGTCTGTTTTGACCTTTTCTTGGCTATGCTAACGTTTCATGTTAATGTTCGTTATTGCCTTAAAACCCCTTTGATAAAAGCTGAAAAGAAACCTTTCAGTGCTAGCAAATGGTCAATTCGAACATTTGCGAGCAGCCGGTACGAGAACCAGCCATTTTCACGAGTGTTCGAGAGCGCAATTGTCTTGCGAACATCTGAGAACGGGCTACAAACGACGAACACTTCGAAATTTTGACAGACCATTCAATAGCCCTCCTTTTCGTAGCCACTTTATTGGATTCCAATAACTGAAATTCAACACCTCGTTCATAAATGGTCGTAGCGGCGTCATGTTAACTGCAAAGTTTAGATCGAGACAAGAGCCAACTAATGTCTGTAGCATGCATGCTGTTTAGTTAAAAAAGCTGAAGATATCCCCTCGAGCCTGGCTTTGAGACAGAAAACATACTGCATTCCAAGGACTGAATAAATTGTGAGAGCTATTTCACAGTTGTCACTGCTGTTATGATATTGAAAATAGGTCTACGTTTACGAACATAGGCGACCATCGTATATATTCGTTATTCGAGAAAAGAAAAGAAAGTAATATAAGCAATTGAATAATCCGTGGTCCGATGTGATCTGATTCTGAAAGCTGCATTTCTTTATAGCAATCAAGACTCAAATTATACATGAACTTGTATAAACTGCTTTTAAACTAAAAGTTTAAATAATTTCCTCCTGCAGAGATACCTAGATACCACAGCAAAATGTTTCTGAGTTTTCCTGATGATGGGAAATCAAGAAATATTTACTGTTCACCTATTTACTTGACGTAGAATCGATTTTAATTATAAAACAAATTGGGCTTATAGGCACTTTCACGAGTTTGTTTTCTTTATCTTGGCAGGACCGTAGTGTAGATACATGTAGATAACGACACTTGGAAAGATTTGGCGAAAACACAACGCTTCTATTAACCAGAATAGTTCTCGGATTGTCAGTGTCCGTGCTAAGAATAATAACTTTCTCTGGGTATAATGAACACTCGAGTCCCCTTTTCAAAAGCTTAGGCATGCTAAAATTTTCTGACCTGGTTTTCATTCACAATGCCTTATTTATGTATGATTTTTATACCAGCAGATTGCCATCTGCATTTAATTTTTTCTTTACAAGGGTAAGCAGAGTACATCAATATAATACCAGACTAGCTAGTAGAAAGTCCTTCTACCTTCCCAAAATAAGAACAAATTATGGCAAGTTTAATATCCGCTACATAGGTGTCAAAGTTTGGAACTCAATCGATGAAAATCTGAAATCAAAAAGTCGGAGTTGCTTTAAAAGCCTCCTTACAGAATCCCTTTTAAAGCTTTATTAGCGTCGATGAGTATTCGATGTACTTAGCTTATGTCCATACTTCATTCTAGCTTTGTGTATATCTTTTCCTATTTATTAATTATTGTTCTTATCATTATATATATTATTGTAAGCATGTAATATATAGCCCATCTTTATTTGTATGTATGTGTATAAATGTGTGTATGTATGTATATGTATGTATATGTATGTATGTGTATATATATATTTTTTCACCATCATATTAGCAGTTAGCATTTACTCTTGCCCTCTGACCAAATATCTACCTTCAAATGTAACTTTGCAGTGACGCTACTTAGCTCGATTAGCCCTTAGGTTATTCTAAGTAGCGCTTACTCTAACTTTTATTACTAGTTTCTCTTTTACCCACTTATGTAATTTTTTGTAAGAGTATTAATAAAGTGTTGTTGTTGTTGTTGTAAGAAGGAAATACATTCATGAATGAGCACTTTAACAAACAACAACCCCATATCCATATCATGGAAAAACTATGGGAAAATGCTGTCAATTGGAATTTTCCACATTGTATTTTCATCATTTTTAATAGATTAATATCAATAGTTTTACAATCTATTGGTAGTTTTAATTATTGTAAGTTTTCTATGTAGATCAATTATATTTGTAAATATTTTTAAATAATAGTTATTAATAGTTTAATTGTTATAATTTAACTGTCAGGGCTCCTATTGATAGCAGTCACATATTTGTAACTGAAGGGACTACCCTGCTTAAATAAAGGTTTATTCATTCATTCAATTCCCATTGCATGGTATTTACATGATGTTTCTATACTTTCCAATTTTTCGAAAGTATGGCAGTATGGTAATAATATACATATAACGATTTCATGATTGGATATAAACTACAGTGCCAAATCTAGTAACACCAGTGCCAAATCGAGTAACACCAGTGCCAAATCGAGTAACCGACCAGTGCCAAATCTATTAACACCAGTGCCAAATCTAGTAACACCAGTGCCAAATCTAGTAACACCAGTGCCAAATCTAGTAACACCAGTGCCAAATCGAGTAACACCAGTGCCAAATCTAGTAACACCAGTGCCAAATCGAATAACACCAGTGCCAAATCGAGTAACACCAGTGCCAAATCGAGTAACACCAGTGCCAAATCGAGTAACCGACCAGTGCCAAATCTAGTAACACCAGTGCCAAATCGAGTAACCGACCAGTGCCAAATCTATTAACACCAGTGCCAAATCTAGTAACACCAGTGCCAAATCTAGTAACACCAGTGCCAAATCTAGTAACACCAGTGCCAAATCGAGTAACACCAGTGCCAAATCTAGTAACACCAGTGCCAAATCGAATAACACCAGTGCCAAATCGAGTAACACCAGTGCCAAATCGAGTAACACCAGTGCCAAATCGAGTAACACCAGTGCCAAATCTAGTAACACCAGTGCCAAATCGAGTAACACCAGTGCCAAATCGAGTAACACCAGTGCCAAGTCGAATAACACCAGTGCCAAATACGGCATGTCCGTACAGAAAATACATAAATATCTATTGTACAAGTTTGCTTGAGTAGTAAGCGGCTGGAATTAATATTAATAGGAAGAAGAACTTATTTACAATATTGATACATAATTATATGGAAACGTTGACAATATATTTATATATATGCAAAGAATAAAGATGGTTTGAATATATTAACTCGATCTTAGTTATTATTCTATATTTACAATTTTATACAATAATTTAGGCCTGGTTTTCAAGTAAAAATAATTTGTATTGTTTTTTAAAACTATTGTGTGGGAGGGATTTTATTTCTAACGGTATTTTTTTTCCTATAATCGTGATGCAAGAGATAGACCATAATTAGTTCTGGAAGCTGGTCTGTATAAGTTTTGGTTGGAAGCATATCTAGTATTATAGTTATGAATATCAGTTGCAGAGGGAACTAAGTCGAAAAAAGCAGATGGTACACCTGTTTTAACATGTTTAATTTTGTGAACAAGAGTGGAGATTTTCAGATTAAAGGCATTGTCAAGTTTTAGAATTTGCAAAATTCTATAGTATGGGGTGGCATTTTCAAATTTTCTAGCAAAGAAGATACAGCGAACACATTTATTTTGCTTTGTTTTAATTTTACTTAGTCTAGTCTTAACAGCAGTACCCCAGGTCATTAGGCCATAACTCAAATACGAATAGATAAAGAGTATAATAAAGTTGCTTTAGAATAGTAATAGAAATATAGTATCTTAGCTTACAAATAATTCCAATATTTTTGACAATTTTATTATTAACATGTGTAATTTGAGTGTCCCATCGTAAGTGTTCGTCAATAAAAACCACAAGATATTTAATATATGTTTTTTGCTCAATATTGCAAGCAGTTATTCTTATATTAGGGTTCTTCTTAGGGGAGGTTATCAGCATTATTGTGCAATTTGTTTGCTGCACAATATTTTAAAACATTAGCAAGCTCATCATTAATAACTCTTTCTAGTTCTTCAGAGTTATTTGAAGAATAGAAAATATTGGTATCATCGGCGAATATTCTGAAAAGGAGTTTTTGAGAGGAGTTTGGAAGATCATTTATGTACAATAAAAAAAGTAAAGGGCCTAAGGTTGATCTATGTGGAATGCCGCAGGTTATGTTTCTTAGACTAGATTCTGTATTATCAATTTTAATATATTGAACACTGTCTTAACCAGCCAAAGCCTAACATCGGCAGCACTTCACTTGCGATAGGAACTGGTTGATGGTATAAAAATCGGATGTTTGTCTCTTAGTCTTTTGTGGTGTGTAAAGGGGGTCCCGGCTAGATAGCTCGTGGTTTTTTCGGGTCCTCTTACTCAGTCTTTTATTTGTTTATTACATACTACTTGTAACTTTAAGAGTGAAATAAATGTTGTTGTTGTTGATGTGACGTCACGGACAAGCTAAGCTGAGCATTGATCCAGGAGTATCGTGACCGGCTAACTCGCGCATCGGGTCGGAATAGAGCCTATGCGTTCGTATGGGAAAACGGTAAACTGAACTTCTAATAATCAGTGTAAAACGTAAATTTGTATATTTCGCGGTTCTTTTAAGATCCCGCGTCAATGTCAATAAAATAACTGCATTAATCAGTATAACTCGCTACCCAGGATTCACCGCGCCATAATAACTGGCGAAACATTGCGGACCTCCTCCCCCACTGGAAAAACTGAATCTCTTCCGTGGGATGGAAATGTGTTAAAAATAGTTGTATTTTGTATTTCCATGGTTTTGCACACTTCCAGCAGATGTAAATACGTTGGAAATACCTTGAAAGTTTTGTTGGAAACTCGAATTTCCATCCCATGGTCCAGTTTATCCAGTAACCCCCCAGTAAGCTCAGTCGGATGTATGGGTTAAATAGAGGTAGTCGGCTAACGCTGTTGCCACCCAATTCAGATCATGTGATGTAAGCACCCATTACTCTGGAGAATTGACTCTTTCAAAATACATTTTATTCAGATAGGCATGACTGCATTATGATTAGAATGAAAAAGGAATAATTCCTCAGAGTAGCATCTGTTCACATCACATGATCTGAATTGGGTGACAACAGAGTTATCCGATTACCTCCATTCAGACTGGCAAGCAAATCGATAAAATTAGCTGACCAAAAGGTGCTGCAGAATGCTAGCCGTCCCTAACTGTTCCGCTAATCGCTGTATAAGCGCGAAGCCCGTGAAATATTACTACAGTGGAACCTCTCTGTGCGACCACCTCTCGTAGGCGACCACCTCTCGTAGGCGACCACCTCTCTATAGCGACCACTTACCAAAAGCCCGTTTTGTCTCAGTCAAATCACTGCATTGAATACCTCTGGTAAGCGCCCACCTCTCGTAAGCGACCGCGACCACCTTTTGGGCTTGGGAATTGCATTATTCTTTGTTATTTTACCTCCGGTATGCGACCGTACAACTGAAATCGTTCACACAATCCTCGATTAAAAGGTTTTTCAAGCCATGAACTGTAAATATTTTTGGACACTATCAAGCCCCGTTTATCTGTTGAAGTTCATGTTCGCTGAAATTTTTTAAAGTTTTGAGGTTGGAGGAATACAAACCAATAATAATAAACTGTAGTGATAAAATACAGTCGAAGCTCTCGTAAGCGACCACCTCGGTTCAAAAGGATTACTCTTGCTAGTAAATGCCGCGGAATGTAAGTTTTATCAGGTGTTGGCTGATGTTTTGAAGACGCATTTCAGACTGGTCGATTACGAGAGCTTAAAAATAGGAAAATCACGTTTGGTGATCTCCAAATTGGTCGCTAACGGAGCTGGTCGCTTCTGAGACTTGGTCGCTCACGCTTGGCACAAATGACCCTAAAATCTATCACTTTGCTATATTTTCTAAAGTTTCCAACATAGACGATTGAATTTTTGTGGGATGATGAAGACCGACGACCTAAACAAAATCCGATGATTTGATCTACCGTAGACATCTTGATGACGTCACAGTTACGTCATGTATCCATTTATAATAGGTTTCTCGATGTTTTCAATTACCTTGAACATCAGTAAATTTTATATTTTCGATTTTCCATCATGTCGACAACAAAGAAACCGAAAACCCGAGTTCGATTGGTTAAGATGGAGAAAAGTTATTAAATTTTGAATTTTGGCAATTTTCCCGCCAAAATTTGGCGGGAAATATTCAACACAGAACCATTTACAAAATAACTTCTTCATTCATCTTTTAGAGTTTAAAATATTTGTTTACGACAATCTAGCAATCAAAAGAGTAAATCGGTACCCACAACCGTATGTTTTTAGAATTTCCAATTTTTGAGAGGAAATACTTTAAAATTCGCAGTGAAAAAGAGGAAACGTCATTATGACGTCATATATTTTTGAAAACGTCTTTTAAAAATAACTATTCAAGTATTTTTCGGGTTTTAAAGAGAAACTGTACTTACTGTACACTGAATAGCCGCAATATGGTCTTTTTATGTTTATTCCATTTAGAAAGCATGACTGATGTCAGACCCATGACGTCAGAAAATGTGACGTCACAGAAATTTCAGTTCCTAATAACTCAGCAAATATTTATCGTAGAGACTTTAAAATTGCGGCAATCAAAAACACATATTTATGTTGTTGTGATAACATGCTTTATTTCAAACGTATAGGTAACACAGAATTTGACCTCAAAAGGAGTCGTTCGTTATGACGTCACACCAACGTCAATATACAAACGTGTTTCATCCTAAAGACGTTATTTCATTTAAATATTAACATACGAAAATTTCGTTAAATTTGACAGCTAATTAAACAAGATGTGCTGGTTTATATATTTTTGGCTCGCTTTTAGTGATCGATTTTGAGGTAACTTATGCCAGGCGTGGCTTACGAGAGCTTTTCATAATAGAGTTTGAGTGACAATTCAAACGGGAATTCAAAATCTTGGTCGTTATCGGAGCTGGTCGCTTACGAGAGCGGTCGCTCATAGAGCTTCGACTGTAGAGTAAAATAGGTTGTTGTATTGATATTTCCTGTCCCTAGAGACCAGATATCATATTACTAAAATTAGGGCTTCCTGTGGTGGTTACTCTCGTAAGCGACCACCTCTCGTAAGCGACCACCTCTCGTAAGCGACCACTTTTCCAGGTCCCGGGGGTGGTCGCTAACGGGAGGTTCAACTGTACCCGAAAACTCACCCGAACGATGTCGTGCTTGGTTTTGAGCGGGAAAGCGATTAACGTAAATAGCTTTGGGACGGCGAGCTGTCTTTGCAATAACATTGTTAGCCCGAACTGTATATAAATTGATAATTCTCCACATCTGAAATTAGGACATATATATAACAATATCGTCGTTTCTTTACCACGTAGAAGACATCCATTGGTCAGGCTGCTGTCTTTTGTTGTATCACACAGCAGAAAGATTTCTTCGGTTAAAATTATCCTCATCAAATACGATCTAAGTGGTTTTCTTGTTAATGGTCTCGATAACAGAAAGGCATTAGTTTACTGGCGGTACGGTATAAATTTTACTGCTCGCAAAACATCTGTTACTTTTCCAAACGGTTTTTTTCTTTCAGTTCAAATCAAACAAGAACGCGATCATAATCTTTAAGGGATTATCCTTATTTTCGCGCGCGGGCGGCCGGTAACCTCCTACATTTCTATATTTCCTAAAAGTGACTGGTTCCGGAAGCGGGCTGCTTTTTCCTATCTCTGACCAACGGTCGCGGTAACCAGTGCGAGCTCTGGAGTTTGTTCAATAATTCGTCTCAAGTCGAAAGGGAAAAAACAACAATTTCGCGGTTTAGGGTCAGTCCGTGTAGGGGAAAACTGTGCCCTCGGTCTCACTAGTGAAAGTACTACTGACATTTCAGGACAGTTTTTCTCTTTACAGACCTCTCAGTCGATAAATAACACCTGTCTGTTTTGACCTTTTCTTGGCTATGCTAACGTTTCATGTTAATGTTCGTTATTGCCTTAAAACCCCTTTGATAAAAGCTGAAAAGAAACCTTTCAGTGCTAGCAAATGGTCAATTCGAACATTTGCGAGCAGCCGGTACGAGAACCAGCCATTTTCACGAGTGTTCGAGAGCGCAATTGTCTTGCGAACATCTGAGAACGGGCTACAAACGACGAACACTTCGAAATTTTGACAGACCATTCAATAGCCCTCCTTTTCGTAGCCACTTTATTGGATTCCAATAACTGAAATTCAACACCTCGTTCATAAATGGTCGTAGCGGCGTCATGTTAACTGCAAAGTTTAGATCGAGACAAGAGCCAACTAATGTATGTAGCATGCATGCTGTTTAGTTAAAAAAGCTGAAGATATCCCCTCGAGCCTGGCTTTGAGACAGAAAACATACTGCATTCCAAGGACTGAATAAATTGTGAGAGCTATTTCACAGTTGTCACTGCTGTTATGATATTGAAAATAGGTCTACGTTTACGAACATAGGCGACCATCGTATATATTCGTTATTCGAGAAAAGAAAAGAAAGTAATATAAGCAATTGAATAATCCGTGGTCCGATGTGATCTGATTCTGAAAGCTGCATTTCTTTATAGCAATCAAGACTCAAATTATACATGAACTTGTATAAACTGCTTTTAAACTAAAAGTTTAAATAATTTCCTCCTGCAGAGATAGCTCCTAGATACCACAGCAAAATGTTTCTGAGTTTTCCTGATGATGGGAAATCAAGAAATATTTACTGTTCACCTATTTAACTTGACGTAGAATCGATTTTAATTATAAAACAAATTGGGCTTATAGGCACTTTCACGAGTTTGTTTTCTTTATCTTGGCAGGACCGTAGTGTAGATACATGTAGATGACGACACTTGGAAAGATTTGGCGAAAACACAACGCTTCTATTAACCAGAATAGTTCTCGGATTGTCAGTGTCCGTGCTAAGAAGGAAATACATTCATGAATGAGCACTTTAACAAACAACAACCCCATATCCATATCATGGAAAAACTATGGGAAAATGCTGTCAATTGGAATTTTCCACATTGTATTTTCATCATTTTTAATAGATTAATATCAATAGTTTTACAATCTATTGGTAGTTTTAATTATTGTAAGTTTTCTATGTAGATCAATTATATTTGTAAATATTTTTAAATAATAGTTATTAATAGTTTAATTGTTATAATTTAACTGTCAGGGCTCCTATTGATAGCAGTCACATATTTGTAACTGAAGGGACTACCCTGCTTAAATAAAGGTTTATTCATTCATTCAATTCCCATTGCATGGTATTTACATGATGTTTCTATACTTTCCAATTTTTCGAAAGTATGGCAGTATGGTAATAATATACATATAACGATTTCATGATTGGATATAAACTACAGTGCCAAATCTAGTAACACCAGTGCCAAATCGAGTAACACCAGTGCCAAATCGAGTAACCGACCAGTGCCAAATCTAGTAATACCAGTGCCAAATCTAGTAACACCAGTGCCAAATCGAGTAACACCAGTGCCAAATCTAGTAACACCAGTGCCAAATCTAGTAACACCAGTGCCAAATCGAGTAACACCAGTGCCAAATCGAGTAACACCAGTGCCAAGTCGAGTAACACCAGTGCCAAATACGGCATGTCCGTACAGAAAATACATAAATATCTATTGTACAAGTTTGCTTGAGTAGTAAGCGGCTGGAATTAATATTAATAGGAAGAATAATTTATTTACAATATTGATACATAGTTATATGGAAACGTTGACAATATATTTATATATATGCAAAGAATAAAGATGGTTTGAATATATTAACTCGATCTTAGTTATTATTCTATATTTACAATTTTATACAATAATTTAGGCCTGGTTTTCAAGTAAAAATAATTTGTATTGTTTTTTTAAACTATTGTGTGGGAGGGATTTTATTTCTAACGGTATTTTTTCCCATAATCGTGATGCAAGAGATAGACCATAATTAGTTCTGGAAGCTGGTCTGTATAAGTTTTGGTTGGTAGCATATCTAGTATTATAATTATGAACATCAGTTGCAGAGGGGACTAAGTCGAAAAAAGCAGATGGTCCACCTGTTTTAACATATTTAATTTTGTGAACAAGAGTGGAGATTTTCAGATTAAAGGCATTGTCAAGTTTTAGAATTTGCAAAATTCTATAGTATGGGGTGGCATTTATCAAATTTGCTAGCAAAGAAGATACAGCGAACACATTTATTTTGCTTTGTTTTAATTTTACTTAGTCTAGTCTTAACAGCCATAACTCAAATACGAATAGATAAAGAGTATAATAAAGTTGCTTTGGAATAGTAATAGAAATATAGTATCTTAGCTTACATAAAATTCCAATATTTTTGGCAACCTTATTATTAAAATGTGTAATTTGAGTGTCCCATCGTAAGTGTTCGTCAATAAAAACCCCAAGATATTTAATATATGTTTTTTGCTCAATATTGCAAGCAGTTATTCTTATATTAGGGTTCTTCTTAGGGGAGGTTATCAGCATTATTGTGCAATTTGTTTGCTGCACAATATTTTAAAACATTAGCAAGCTCATCATTAATAACTCTTTCTAGTTCTTCAGAGTTATTTGAAGAATAGAAAATATTGGTATCATCGGCGAATATTCTGAAAAGGAGTTTTTGAGAGGAGTTTGGAAGATCATTTATGTACAATAAAAAAAGTAAAGGACCTAAGGTTGATCGATGTTGAATGCCGCAGGTTATGTTTCTTAGACTAGATTCTGTATTATCAATTTTAATATATTGAATATATTGAACACTTTCTTAACCAGCCCAAGCCTAACATCGGCAACACTTCACTTGCAATAGGAACTGGTGTCTTTTGTGGTGTGTAAAGGGGGTCCCGGCTAGATAGCTTTCGTGGGTTTTTTCGGGTCCTCTTACTCAGTCTTTTATTTGTTTATTACATACTACTTGTAACTTTAAGAGTGAAATAAATGTTGTTGTTGTTGATGTGACGTCACGGACAAGCTAAGCTGAGCATTGATCCAGGAGGATCGTGACCGGCTAACTCGCGCATCGGGTGGGAATAGAGCCTATGCGTTCGTATGGAAAAACGGTAAACTGAACTTCTAATAATCAGTGTAAAACGTAAATTTGTATATTTCGAGGTTCTTTTAAGATACCGCGTCAATGTCAATAAAATAACTGCATTAATCAGTATAACTCGCTATCCAGGATTCACCGCGCCATAATAACTGGCGAAACATTGCGGACCTCCTCCCCCACTGGAAAAACTGAATCTCTTCCGTGGGATGGAAATGTGTTAAAAATAGTTGTATTTTGTATTTCCATGGTTTTGCACACTTCCAGCAGATGTACATGTAAATACGTTGGAAATACCTTGAAAGTTTTGTTGGAAACTCGAATTTCCATCCCATGGTCCAGTTTATCCAGTAACCCCCTAGTAAGCTCAGTCGGATGTATGGGTTCAATAGAGGTAGTCGGCTAACGCTGTTGCCACCCAATTCAGATCATGTGATGTAAGCACCCATTACTCTGGAGAATTGACTCTTTGAAAATACATTTTATTCAGATAGGCATGACTGCATTATGATTAGAATGAAAAAGGAATAATTCCTCAAGAGTAGCATCTGTTCACATCACATGATCTGAATTGGGTGACAACAGACTTATCCGATTACATCCATTCAGGCTGGCAAGCAAATCGATAAAATTAGCTGACCAAAACGTGCTGCAGAATGCTAGCCGTCCCTAACTGTTCCGCTAATCGCTGTATGGGCGCGAAGCCCGTGAAATATTACTACAGTGGAACCTCTTATGCGACCACCTCTCGTAGGCGACCACCTCTCTATAGCGACCACTTACCAAAAGCCCGTTTTGTCTCAGTCAAATCACTGCATTGAATACCTCTCGTAAGCGCCCACCTCCCGTAAGCGCCCACCTCCCGTAAGCGACCGCGACCACATTTTGGGCTTGGGAGTTGGATTATTCTTTGTTATTTTACCTCCGGTATGCGACCGTACAACTGAAATCGTTCACACAATCCTCGATTAAAAGGTTTTTCAAGCCATCAACTGTAAATATTTTTTGATACTATCAAGCCCCGTTTATCTGTTGAAGTTCATGTTCGCTGAAAAGTTTTAAAGTTTTGAGGTTGGAGGAATACAAACCAATAATAATAAACTGTAGTGATAAAATACAGTCGAAGCTCTAGTAAGCGACCACCTCGGGTCAAAAGGATTACTCTTGCTAGTAAATGCCGCGGAATGTAAATTTTATCAGGTGTTGGCTGATGTTTTGAAGACGCATTTCAGACTGGTCGCTTACGAGAGCTTAAAAACAGGAATATCACGTTTGGTGATCTCCAAAATTGGTCGCTAACGGAGCTGGTCGCTTCTGAGACTTGGTCGCTTACGAGAGCTTTTCATTACAGAGTTTGAGTGACAATTCAAACGGGAATTCAAAATCTTGGTCGTTATCGGAGCTGGTCGCTTACGAGAGCGCTCGCTCATAGAGCTTCGACTGTAGAGTAAAATAGGTTGTTGTATTGATGTTTCCTGTCCCTAGAGACCATACCAGATATCATATTACTAAAATTCGGGCTTCCTGTGGTGGTTACTCTCGTAAGCGACCACCTCTCGTAAGCGACCACTTTTCCAGGTCCCGGGGTGGTCGCTTACGGGAGGTTCAACTGTACCCGAAAACTCGCCGGAACGATGTCGTGCTTGGTTTTGAGCGGGAAAGCGATTAACGTAAATAGCTTTGGGACGGCGAGCTGTCTTTGCAATAACATTGTTAGCCCGAACTGTATATAAATTGATAATTCTCCACATCTGCAATTAGGACATAACAATATCGTCGTTTCTTTACCACGTAGAAGACATCCATTGGTCAGGCTGCTGTCTTTTGTTGTATCACACAGCAGAAAGATTTCTTCGGTTAAAATTATCCTCATCAAATACGATCTAAGTGGTTTTCTTGTTAATCGACTCGATAACAGAAAGGCATTAGTTTACTGGCGGTACGGTATAAATTTTACTGCTCGCAAAACATCTGTTACTTTTCCAAACGGTTTTTTTCTTTCAGTTCATATCAAACAAGAACGCGATCATAATCTTTAAGGGATTATCCTTATTTTCGCGCGCGGGCGGCCGGTAACCTCCTACATTTCTATATTTCCTAAAAGTGACTGGTTCCGGAAGCGGGCTGTTTTTTCCTATTTCTGACCAACGGTCGTGGTAATCAGTGCGAGCTCTCAGTTCATTGGAGTTTGTTCAATAATTCGTCTCAAGTCGAAAGAGAAAAAAACGTAACAATTTCCCGGTTTAGGGCAACGACAGGGTGACCAACAGTACGTTCCGTCACATTTCCACATTGCCAGATTTCCACATTTCCACACTCGGAGGAAGGACAGGGTGACCAACAGTACGTTCCGTCACATTTCCACATTGCCAGATTTCCACATTTCCACACTCGGAGGAAGGACAGGGTGACCAACAGTACGTTCCGTCACATTTCCACATTGCCAGATTTCCACATTTCCACACTCGGTGGAAGGACAGGGTGACCAACAGTACGTTCCGTCACATTTCCACATTGCCAGATTTCCACATTTCGACACTCGGAGGAACGACTGGGTGACCAACAGTACGTTCCGTCACATTTCCACATTGCCAGATTTCCACATTTCCACACTCGGAGCAAGGACAGGGTGACCAACAGTACGTTCCGTCACATTTCCACATTTCTGTTTTGACCTTTTCTTGGCTATGCTAACATTTCATGTTCTTTATTGCCCTAAAATCACTTTGATAAAAGCTGAAAAGAAACCTTTCAGGGCTAGCAAATGGTCAATTCGAACATTTGCGAGCAGCCGGTACGAGCACCAGCCATTTTCACGAGTGTTCGAGAGCACAATTGTCTTGCGAACATCTGAGAACGGGCTACAAACGACGAACACTTCGAAATTTTGACAGACCATTCAATAGCCCTCCTTTTCGTAGCCACTTTATTGGATTCCAATAACTGAAATTCAACACCTCATTCATAAATGGTCGTAGCGGCGTCATGTTGACTGCAATGTTTAGATCGAGACAAGAGCCAACTAATGTCTGTAGCATGCATGCTGTTTAGTTAAAAAAGCTGAAGATATCCCCTCGAGCCTGGCTTTGAGACAGAAAACATGCTGTTATGATATTGAAAATAGGTCTACGTTTAGGAACATAGGCGACCATCGTCTACATACTTAGATACATGAGCTATCTTTCCATAGTATTTGTTTACTGAGATCTGTTCATTCGGGTGACTTTTTAGATCAAATTTTACATGTCAACTAAACCAACAACGTGCTCACGTTCGTCCGTAACTTAGTAACCAGGAATCTGTTGGAAGAGAGAAACTGGACACTAGAAAATTTGTTTTCGCTGAACGAAGTCAAAACAATATTTTCATTAGCTGTCTATTGGTACATGTATCATGTCTAAAAGGATATCTGGAAGCCATCTATTGGGGGAAAAAACTAGTTACTCAAAGAGAGGTGGAAGATCAGTTCGACTACTTTGTTGTGCAAGTTTTGAACAGTGACGACACAGTGGGCCATTTACCGCGCGAATACTCAAGGATAGCGTGGTATTTCTTGCTCGTGGAGGAACTATAACCATCGAAGTAACAGGCCGACAACAACACTGCAACAAGCTTTGTGGTGGAATTGAGATCCCATGTGTAGTGACATTAATTGCTCCAGAAAAGCAACTATAAACAGTGTTAAATATCTTTTGACAAAGAAGTTTTAACGGCAAGAATATAACTTACATCAAAACGGCTCTAGAGAGCCACCAAACTTGCAAAAGCAATGACCAGTGCTTAGTTTCTTTTGGTTTTGTGAGTTCAAACAGGATTCAGTCGCACGACAGCCCCAAAACTACAAAATATATTCATCTAACAACTTGGTATTTTTATCCGACACCCAGTAATATAATTTTCCTGCCAAAGTTCTACTGTAGGTTCTTTCCTAATACACTTCCTTAACTGAGCGGAGCAACATTCACTACCTGTTAGGTATACTAGTTTTAGATTATTTTTTCCGCCAATTATATAATTAGTGGGGTGCACCAGTGGCGGAACAAAAGATGCCTCATTAGCGTCTTTTGTTATACCAACAACATGCCTGCTACGCTTTTGTGATGTTATTCCCTTAGGAATGATTGCAACCAAAGAATAGCCGGAAACCATTCTAAAAATAACCTAACTTGTGAAAATGCCGTAGCATAGAGCACAGGCAGCCCAAGCTCTAAATATTTAGCTAATACTTACAGCGTTTGTATGGGAATTTCAACGAGCTAGAAATACGAAAGAATTAATGAATAAAATGCCTTACCTTGCTTCCATTGTGTATTACTTGCTGTCTGCTTCCTTAGGAAGGAGAGCAGAGGAAATGAAAAATCGCTAAAATCGCTTCATATCAACCCTGTTACCACACAGACAGCAAGTAATACACTATGGAAGCAAGATAAGGCATTTTATTCATTAATTCTTTCATATTTCTAGCTCGTTGAAATTCCCATACAAACGCTGTAAGTATTAGCTAAATGTTTAGAGCTTGGGCTGCCTGTGCATAGAGGTAGTATGGGAGATTCTCGCTCTTGGTTATGGGCTCTTGCTGAAAGGCTTCAAAAATGAAAGTCTTTTTTACAAACAAGAGGGTCAATATTGTTGAATAAAAATAAGGTCTTCTTTTATATCTAAGTTTCTAAAGTGGTTTATATTTCTGACATATGTCTTCAAATAATTGGTTATCTAATTATATTATATAGTTCACAGTGAAATGTGAAGTGCACTTCATTCTCAATATCGTTTGATTGACATTGTTGGCATGTTCTTAGATCGAGGGAGATTCTAGGGTTGGAGTGTCTACCGGTTTCTATTCCGGCTGAGGTTGTGATTGCCACATCTTAATTTCGTAAGCATTCTTCTATGCTCCGTATTCTTAATTTGGTTAAAATATATAGAGCTGCTGGTATCATGCTTGAATAGCGAATAAAATTTGAGTTTTCTGTTTATTTCGATGAGTTTTAATTGATGTAATTTTGATTCATGAATGATGTTTTGCGTTACTTTAGATAAACATTTTGTTGCCCTATATTGTTCGAGGTTATGTTCTTGTCCATTATTAAGTGTGTCGAATAAGTTCAAAATTACACTATCTAAATCATACTATACAAATATACAATCTACGGATCCCAATCTACTATGTTAAATGTGTGAAAATAAAAATATATATTCTTAATTAAAAATGTAATTCTAGTATAATAAAAGTCTATTTACCGAAGATCGGTAAGGAGAGGGGTATTGCGACTTTTTTTAAAAGGCAACTAGAGACTTCATTTCGCGCACTGTGGTGTCGTTCCACAGTTTAGCCCCATTATAACAAAAGCTCTTCTTCATAAATTCGGTTTTTAGTTGGGGCAAGCACAATTTCGAGGTAGATCCTCTTAAATTGTAGTGGACCGAGTCTCCAACCGTCTAAAAATTGGTGCACAGCCGTTTTGAATTTTGTGCATTAGAACTACTGCTTTGCGCTTTTGTCAAGTCGTTCCCAATCTAAAATGTCAAGTACTAATTTGGAGCTCGTTTTATAGTCAGCACTTAGGATCAGACTAGCCGCCCTATTTTGGAACTTTTGTAGTTTATCGGAGAGGACTTTACCACAAGTACCCCAGACTTCACAGCAATAATCGAAGTGAGTTTGTACGAGCGAATCGTAGATTTTTATAAGTGTTTCTTGGGACAGAAATGGTCTAGTCTTCTTAATTGCCCCTAACCTGATACTATTTTCTTGGTAATATAATTTACCGGTATGTGATCTTCGGTATGTGATCTTCCATCTTAACCTTTCGTCCACTATCACCCCGACTGTTTTAGTCTGTGATACTCTTTTCAATGGCTTATCGCCAAATTTTAACACTGGCTGCTCGCCCAAGTTTGACAAGCGTTGGCGAGAGCCAACCGGCATGAATTCCGTTTTTGCAACATTCAAGTGCAATTTGTTAGCAGTAAGCCATTTGTTAACTTCGACCAGCTCATTATTCGTCTGTGTAACAACAACATTAATGCTTGAGCTGCAAACGTTACGTTCGTATCGTCAGCAAACGGACAGGGGGTTGACGTGTTTAAGCAATTTTGCAAGTCATTGATGTCAATAAGAAACAGTAATGGACCCAGGATTGATCCTTGGAGGATCCCACATGTAATTAATCTCGTTAGATTTTGACAATATCCTTCAGTCAGCATACAAAGTGTTACACTCTACTGAAACTGCATTGCTCAGAGTACAAAATGATATCCTGTGTGCTGTTGACCAAAACAAGTCAGTCATACTGCTCTTACTGGATCTATCAGCCGCCTTCGACACTGTTGATCATACGATACTGCTATGGAGACTCTTTCACCGTTTTGGCATAAAGGGAAATGCCCTCAAATGGTTTAGATCATATCTATCCTCGCGCAAGCAGTTTGTCCAGGTGGATGATGGTATCTCTTCACAGCGTCCTTTAGTGCGTGGTGTCCCACAAGGATCGGTGCTTGGTCCTTTGTTATATCTCATGTACACGTCACCTATAGCAGACATCATCAAGCGGCATAATCTGCACTATCACCTATATGCTGATGACACACAATTGTACGTCTCCTTTAAGGCTGACTGCTCTGTCGATCTTGAGCAAGCTAAGTTGTCGGTTGAACGCTGCGTTGGCGACATTGACTACTGGATGAGCACAAACTTCCTTAAATTGAATCAAGACAAAACTGAACTCATAGTTATCAGCTCTAGATATCGTCCTAGGCCAGATCTTGAGCACGTAATAGTTGGTAATGAGCGCATTGCACCTCGGACCTCGACGCGCAATCTAGGAGTAATTATGGATCATTCTCTCAGCATGGAGGAACACGTAAAGAAGATTTGTAAGGCATCGTACTATCATCTAAGAAATATTGCGAAGATTCGCAAATATCTAAATCAAGGCACTGCTGAAATTCTAATTCATGCTTTTATTGGTTCTAAACTTGACCATTGTAATTCTCTTTTATATGGTATCCCTAAGTACTCAATAAGTAAATTACAGTCTGTCCAGAATGCGGCAGCTCGTATCGTAACGCTTACTAAGAAATACGACCATATTTCTCCTGTAATGATCCAGCTACATTGGCTACCCGTAGAGTTTCGTATTATTTTTAAGCTATTGTTATTAGTGTACAAAGCTCTTAACGGGATGGCGCCCTCCTATGTTACCGAACTATTGAGTTATCGCAAATATTCACGATCGCTGCGTTCCAGCAATAAATAACTTTTGAGTATCCCGACAAGCAAACTTAAATCATAAGGTGATAGATCATTTTCTGTAGCTGCACCGAGACTGTGGAACGACTTACCATTGGAACTTAGGAAGTCGTCATCGATTTTACTTTTTAAAAAGACCCTCAAGACATACCTATTCAAAGCTGCATATAATCTATAGTCTGTATGTATGTATATATATATACATTATTTTATAATATAAAATATATATATATATATATTTTTAGCATTTTTAGAATTTTATTCCGCGTATTATGTAATTTTTATATAGTTGTAATTGTATAGCCATAATGTCTTTTTTTTAACTTAATATTGTAAAGCGCTTAGGACAATTAATGGATTCAGCGCTATATAAATAGTTATTATTATTATTATTATTATTATATTATTTTGTACTGCGCATATCTGAAATCTATAAGAATGCAGTAGCCCGAGTGACCATTATTGACACCACTGATAAAGCCTTAGTTTTTCCAACAAAATGTTATGGTTCCCAGTGTCAAAGGCCTTTTTTTAAGTCGAGGAAAATTACAATGTTAAAGAGACCTCGGTCCATATTTATGAACCACGAATTTGTAGAATTTAATAAAGCGTACTCAGTAGTGTAGTTAGAGGTTGGAAATCCAATGCCGGGAGAGACAGTCTTTTTTCTATGTCGTTCTTTATTTCTTCACTCCTTACTTGTAGTTTATCACTGCACCCCTTCTAACTGAACAAGTGTATAAGTGCTTCATGAATATGAAGATTAAGAAATATTGATCAATTGTGTTGGAAATTGCATCAAATACTAGTACGTTTGGAACTGGTGTATCATTGGATGTCGAGATGCATTCACTTGCCGAAGCTTCGAACAAGGGTATCACCGGGTATCAAGACCCATGCATGTAACCAAATACAGTCCCATTGGACGACTCTCGTTAATTATTCATGAGATTTTGAGAGGTTTTTAAGTAAATCATTCTCCGGCTAAGAACAGGAGAACTGAACGGCAAGGACTGTAAAAAGGTGTTCATTTTCTATTCTTCTTTCTCGTAATTTCATTGGTTGATACTCGTACATTCCATAGAAAACCCAGCAATATATTTTCATTAGATCATTTTTGATGTTTCAATTTAGTTTTCAGTATCAAATTACTTGGTCTGATTTCAAAGAAAACCGTTATTGGGGAAGTTCCCAAATCTGTGATTCAATATATTTTGGCTTTCCGATTTCCTTTCCGGATGGTGATTTATTTCAGTTTTCACAGCAAAAATGCCCAACAGCGTACAGTTCCCTTTATTTTCAGTTTATAATTTTTGACTGTGGACATTTCACACAGCACTTAAGGCATATTCAAGCATCATTATTGCCGGGAATTGCTCATTGCCGCACCCTATTGTCATTTGCTCCTGTTCTTTGGCGAACCATTAATATAAAAACATTCTACAAACTGCGAATGCAAATATAGACAATTATTATTGCCAATATATTCCATTTTCTTCACAAACGTTTTACTGTCCCTTTAAAATGAAAAGATAAACCTATGGTCTACAACAACTGAGGTACTGGCCTTACTACCGGTGGATGATTTTTCTTTTCCTTGTACTCTTCTTTCTTTTTGCTATCTTTGTCCTTTTACTTGAACTTTCTCCGGGTATGGGTGGTTGAAGTACATCCCAAACTGATTTTACCGATGTAGTGCGTGAAGTGTAATAATGCAATAAGTGTAATAATAATGTAATAATGTAGAAATGTCGTGCTTCAATGACCAACACGACACATTTCAAATGATCATTGAGGACCAAGCGAGTACATGTAAAACTTCCTTCGTGGGCGTAATCGTGACCATTTTCTAAGACCGTTAGACAATGAACACTCGTGGCCTTCTAACTGATCTCGGTACTCTAAATCCCAATATTATACTGTCGTTCATTGTCTAACCTTACAAAGTCCGGCTTAATAGTCCGCAGGCTGAAAAGATAAAATACAGGAAAGAGACACCGATATATATAAATAAATGTGATATTCATGCGGTTATTGAGTCGTAAACAAGAAACAGATGTTCAGTTTCTCTACTCGGGTAATGACGTCTACAATATTTACACAAATATATGAAGCTCGGATTTTCTTAGCCGGCTATACCAGACGTATGTTTCACTATCAAAAATTTCGAAGAAAACCTAACATGTACTATGAATTACTTTTAAGTGAAAACTGTATTATGATAACAACTGTTTCGTGTCACTTTATTTTGTGCTTTTTACAAATGTGTAGCCGCAACGGAAGCACTTATGCCGCTTTTATCGATCCAAATCGGCAACACAAAATTGTTAAATTCAGCTGAGCTAAAATACAGGGTTCTTCAGATGCCGCCAGTAGTTTCTATAACCATTTTTAGTTCGAGATCGAGATTGCTTCAGTGCGGCGTAGTAGCTCGTTTAGAAGCAATAACTACCGAGGACCAACCCCGCTATACGCAGACTAGAGCTCTTACAAATTTCATTCAAAGGGCAGTGAATGGTGTTCATTTTTCTAGCTATGCATTTTAGCATATCTGAATACAGAAATATTAAAATTTAATATTCTTATCTGTCATTTTTGAAAAGAGATGTATGCTTAATCCACAGATAAGCTATGAAAGAACCCCTTGAGATCAAATAACGCTCTAAACTGTAATCTTATATTTTGGACAGAGGCGTCAATTAGTCGAATAGAAAGCATTTTATTTTTCAGAAAATAGACTCGGCAAATATGACTTGTTAAAAAGGTACAACACTTCTTGACATTGACAGATAGAACTTTCCGATCTAATTAGTTTGCACGAGGATATTTCAAATATAGAGGTAATATTTGTAGAATACAGAACAGCGTTCCCACTGACATAAAAAAAACTGTCTTTTCCTGTGTTTTCTTCAGTTTCCAACTGTGTTGCACACATTGAGGAAACATGTGAATGCGCTGGTGGAATTAATGACCCACTTAGATTGGACGCATCCAATCATTGGTTCATCCTTGTCTAGCTAGGCGTCACCGCAGCACTAAATGAAAGTGCGGCAAAACTGACAAGTTGTTCAACTCCAGCTTGCGTCTCTCCCGATATGAAGCTCACTCTCGTTGCTCTTCTACTGAAGCAACTCATTTGGGTTTCTTTAGCTCAGAAAAGGTTCAACAAACCTGCAAATGTCACTTTCGGAGTTCTCTTCTCAGTTCATTTCGAGAAGACGCTGCGAACCTGTGGGGGACTTTACTCATTTGGTCTTGGACTCGGCTATGTGGAGGCGATTTCTTACGCGGTCGATCGGATCAATAATGACTCCAGCCTTCTTCCTAACGTAACTCTCGGTTTTAATGTATGGGATTACTGCAACTCGCGCGTCCTCGCCGTTAAATCAGCTCATCAGATAACAATTAATAACCGTTTCAATGAGCTAATCTACAGCAAAGGAGTAACAACAGCACAAGTTGGTGACATCACGTCTCCAATTGTAGCGGTGATTGGAACAATGGGATCAAGCAGCACAAACTTTGTTGCGAGTCATTTACAGGTGAGATATCGAGTTCTTGATGTATATTCACCTCAGAGCGTTTAACCTGTAGAAGGGCTGCTAGTATGACTTGACTCGAATTGTTGCAACATGATGCCTATTCATGGAATAGAGTTGAGGGCAGCACTTAACACACTCTCTCAGGAGCTAGTCTAGTGTCTCAGGCCAATAGACGAACAGTAATAACAAAAATGAAGCGGAAGTAAATGATGTGCGGAAACTGTTTTATATTTTATGTTGCCTTCTCGTAAGCTTTTGATGACTTGGGAACTCGGTCATTGCCAGAAATATCGGACATACGTGCCTGCGAAGCTCATTATGCAGAACTTTTCCGGGCATTTAAATTTCAACAAGAAATAGTCAGAATGCATGCCGATAAAATAAAGAAACAGAAATATATCAGTTTGAACAATGTATATTTCGTTTAAATGGTTGAAGATAAAATATGCCAAAATCGAGTTCAAAACTCAGTGCTCTATCGAGGAAATCTCACGTCTGTCTGTTGCTGTGATGGACCTTTTGCAGCTGGGCATTCACGTGATTGTACAGGATTGTACTGGATGGCAAAACAATATTTAACTTCATTTATTTAGAAGCCTTGTACGAGATCGGTATTGTTATTAGCAAAACCTGTTTGTAAATGCTCTTTTTCACCTCCAATCGATTGTCGATCTTTCTAAAACAGCGTTTTTTTAAATGGCTTGCTATTCAGCATCCATTGCAACGTCTTTCCCATGGGGATTACGAGCTCATTCATTCGTTAACGAAGTATTATATCAGCACGTGACTGTTAGCTGCAAAAGGCCTATTGCCGATCTGCTGATTTCAACTGATAAATCCTATAAGTTCGATGTCCTGTAGCGTCTTGGCCGAAAATGGTACACACTTTCCCGATAGCCAGTTCGAAAGAACAACTTTTAACTCACAGAATATGGCAAACAATTTTTGCCTGTCTAGATGCATCAGTAAGAGATGTTTCAGTTAGAGATGAGAAAAGAAACCTCCATGAACTCTGAAACGTCCACACGACCGCCATCTTGTTTTGTTGACCTAAATCCTGCAATGTTTGCTGGGATATAAACTGTGTTTCAGACCTTTCTCACCAAGCAGCTGGAATTTGGACAAACAGACGCCGGCAAGATGACAAATCCTAAAAAAATGGCTCTTTAATCACAAGGGGCTACGTTTAAGCTAATGTAACTCTCATTCCGCTTCGTTACTCTTATTTCCTCACAAAGTTTCGGTTTTCTTTCCGTTGGAACCTACAGTCTCATTTAACAAAATTCTTGGTATAAGCCGCCATTTTGAATCGACTAGAAGCGCGCCCGCAGTACCTTTCCGCTGATGTCCGTAATTCCTGGTGATCGAGACAAAATTAAATTGTACCTTCTTGTCTTATAAAAAAACCTTGCAAGAAAATCCACATTCGATGTTATCAAACTATGCCCCATCTCAATTCCCGATTTCTTCACCTCGAAAGAACTTCGTAACATTGTAATTTGTACTGTATCACTATGAACCCATCTTAATTTCCAGGTTTCTGGTATCCCCATCATCAGTCCGTTTGCAACAAGCGAAGAGCTGAGCTCGTCTTTCTTTAGCACCTTCTTCCGCACCATACCCCCCGACGGGCAGCAGGCAAAAGCCATGGTCAGCATCATCGAGTACTTTGACTGGAAATACGTGGCCGTGGTTGCTATCGACAGCTCGTATGGACAATATGGCATCCGTGCACTTGAACAGGAGGCTTACAGAAGACAGTCTTTCTGTATCGCTTTTACGGAATATTTCACAGCTTCGAGCTACAAGGAAGAAATCCTAAGCATCATAGGTAAGCTAAAGCAACGGAGGAACGCTCAAGTAATCGTGCTTTGGGCGGATCACGATGGAGCTAGAGGACTGCTAGATGAAGCTCAAAGGCAAGAATTGTTTGGTCGCACGTTTCTTATGAGTGAAGCCATGTCAACTGCTGGAAAAAATGTTTTAGAAAGACATGCATCAGTATTGGAAGGGTCTCTAGGGATTGTGCCGCGCAAATATGTCGACATCGAATTTGAGACACACTTGAAGAATCTAACACCTCAGAGAACAAGGCAGGCTGGTGGAATTCCATGGTGGAAAGAGTTCTGGAGAGATGAGTTCAACTGCTCAAGTTCTTCATCAAATACTTCACTTCCCGCTTGTGATGATTCGCTTAAGATATCCGAGACAGGCTTACAGAACATTTTCAATGCTTACTCACCCTACGTAACAGATTCAGTATACGCCATAGCACACGCCATAGATTCCATATATAGATGCAGTACGAGGAGAAATGGAAATCCATTGCATCAAAAATGTCCTCGTGTTTCCCCGAGTATACGGCCAAGAGATGTCGTTGAGTACCTGAAAAATATCACTTTTCAAGGACTGACAGGTGAGATACACTTCAGTAACTCTGGCAATCCTATTACCGCCAATTACGATTTCATAAACTTTCAGAAGAACGAAGAAATGAAGGGATACTCTATGTTGAATATCGGCTGGTGGAAAAACGATGAAACACTCAAGACCCAACGTTTCATTAATGATTCCTTAGTTCGCTGGAATACCCAAGATAATCGAGTACCAGAGTCCGTATGCATAAAAACCTGTTCTGCAGGTTTTAAACAGACTGTCACAGTCGGGTGTTGCTGGGAATGTTTGAAATGTGCCAAGGGGTATGTCAACCCTACCCCTGGATCCCCAAACTGTTCTGAATGTTCACAAGAACAGATGTCAAATATGGCAAGAACAGAGTGTGTTAATCTTCCGGTTTCCAACATCAGATGGAAAGACGTCACAGCCCTGTTGTTCTTGGCACTCACAATAGTCGGTGTCTTGTTGACATTGTTTGTCTTGGCCGTTTTCATTAAACATCAGAACACTCCAGTCGTAACAGGCTCAAACCGTGAGCTCAGCTACTTGTTGTTGCTGGTAATCAGTTTGTGTTTCATTTTAACTATCCTACACCTCGTACGCCCAACTGATGCACTGTGCTATGTGGTTCAACCATGGCGTTATATCACATGTACATTGTGTGTCTCAGTCCTGTTTCTCAAGACCAACAGACTCCTTCACGCTTTTCAAACTCAAGTCGTCTCTGCGTGGTTCAAGAAGTACGTGCTTGATCGTAAATTCCAAGTTGCAACTGTTCTTCTCCTCAACATCGTCCAAATTATCTTAACCGCTCTGTGGCTCTGTTTCGACCCTCCGCAAAAGAGAAAGGAAGTAAAGACTCAACAATTTGTGTTCCTAACGTGTTTGCCCTTTGAAACAAACACTGGACTAGTACTCCGATCTACAATGTTCAGCTACTTCATTTTCCTGTCTCTTCTCTGTACCATGTACGCCTTCAAAGCTCGCAGGCTTCCCGAGAATTTCAATGAAGCGAGGTACATCGGTTTCTCGATGTATGTGTTACTACTGTCGTGGGTAGCCTATTATCCTGTTGATTCAGCACTCGAGGGGTCCTATATCACTATCGTTGCCTGTTCTACAGCGTTGATAACTGCCTATGGGCTACTGGGATGTATGTTTTTTCCTAAAGTGTTTGTTATCCTGAAGCATCCAGAGAAAAACACCGCAGAGTATGTGAGGACTTCGGTAGGACAGTTTTCTTTACCCTCTCGATAAAGAAAACATCCCTTGACAGTCACAAAAAAATGAATCTTCAAAGAAGTGCTCAGTTTAGGGTTAGCGAATGGTCAACTCGAGCATTTGTGATTCGCTTGCTCTCCTTTTCGTAACCACTTCATTGTATTCCGTTAAATCAGTTCAACAGGTCGTTCAACAGGGAAAAATTAACCTTGATAGTCAATTCAAATAAACGGCCATGCACCGACTTTATTCTTTACCATTATTATTATTAGTTACTTCTTACTGTGCCGTTTAGGTTTTATTTACTCCTTGTTTCAGTTCCCATTGTAAAGCCAAGCTTTCACTCGATATTGTTGTTACTTCAGTATGAATGAATTTTAATCGTCGGATTAAAAGGTCTTTAATAAACGTGCATAAAAACTGTAAACACGGCAGTGGAATTATTGACGGACTTGTCCTTGGTGCACGTTTCACGTACGTGAAAAATACGCGAGAGTACGTTTTTAATTTAGACCGGGGTTTGCTCGCATAAAATAATATGTTTGCCTCCTTTTTTATGCAGTTTTACTAACGTAAAGATCAATAATCAATCAATGCTTTATTATTAATATGTCAATATATACTTTTTAACAAGTAACTTGCCAAACCCGCACTTAATTAAAAAACTATTCGAGGCGGGAGGCAAGGACACACAAAAAGAAAAGAAACAAGTATAAATCAGTAAATGTTAAATAAGCAGATTCTGTCTGCTTAGTAAGGGAGATATCAGTAAGTACGGTTACATGAATTAAATATAGGACTAGTGTTGGAGAGTAAAAGTAATACCTGTAACAAGAATTTTACATAGCATATAAAGGAAATAAATATATCGATCTTTTTTTAAGTTGCTCTTATATTTCTGGAACTTCAAGATGGGTATCATCATTTTGCAGAATGTCCAGAAGAGTCTCTTTGATTTGTAGTTTAAAGTGAGATTTCACGAGTGATCTAAGAGATAAGAGTAGACTATTCCAGATATGTGCACCAATTCTTGAGAAAGATTTTCTCAGTTTATCTGTTCTTGAGTATTCAATAAAAAGTTATCATTTGTTGTTGGTCGAGTTCTGTTCTTTCACTGCTTTTATTAAGAAATTTATGTTGTTTATAGGGGCTAGCTGATTATGTTTGTCATGCATAAGTTTACAAGTATGTTAAAAAGGCAAACCCTGTGGAGGCAAACCTTGTAAGGGACTTCGAGTCCTATTGTTTCATCTCCCGTGATCTTGTGTCCGAATGTCATAAATAAAAAAAATAAAAAAATAACATAGGGCCCCTAAGGGCAACTCGTGGATGGTCCTGAGTGAGCTATTTTGGCATATACTTAAAATCACGTGACCGATGACGTCATCGTTATGTGGTCGCCACTAAGTGATTTGTGGGAACCCAATACCATGCCTGTCCAAGTTTAAACTGTGGCATTAGAAATGAGGAAGATATAGGCACGTACTTAAAATCACGTGACCGATGACGTCATCGTTACGGCATCGCCTCTAAGTGATTGATGGGGACCCACTGCCATGTCGGTCCAGGTTTATTAGAACCTTAAAGTGCAAGTAGCGCCATAATATACATTACAACAATGTAACAGAGCAAATCAGTAGTATGTTTAAAAAGCGCAATAACAGCGCATATGCTCTCAGGGTCGCCATAAATTAGAATTACCAGCACCAAAAACGGATATAATGTATAAGTCCATAGCTTACAGGGGAGCGATCCTCTGGAATAAGTTACCTGCAAGTATCAAAGAACTTTCTCATAAAACTTTCGCGCGTCAACTCAAGAAGAACAACCAACTAAATAGATTACAATTTACGCTTTTCCATGCAGCAATTAAGCGTTAGTGAGAGAGACGCTGCACTTGATCCGTAACATTTTATATTATCTTACATCCTAGATTACGTCCCACATTTCTGACTTGGTTATAGTGCCTGATGCCTTTCGGACAAGAACAGCGACTCTGTCTCTATTGGCGAAAGTTATATTCTATACATCCATTCTGAAACGTTTCTTAAATTCTGAAATTTGTACATATGTGTGCAAATACCATGTGTGAACTGCATATGTGTGTTTATACCCTGTCGTATACGTATATATATATCATTTTTAATCGTATTCTTTCATACACGACCACATCAGCAATTGTGCTGCGTTTAAACAAATCGTGTTTAAATAAAGGTTTTTGTATTGTATTGTATTGTATTTATTGCACTGTAGCATCGGGAAATGTCCCGCGAAATGGGACAAATCCCGGGACAAATCCCGGGACATTTCCCGTTTTGGAGGCCTCCAAAGTGGGAATTGTCCCTCCTATCGGGAATTGTCCCGCAGAAATGGGAAATGTCCCGGGAATTGTCCCGGGACATGGGAATTGTCCCGGGATTTGTCCCGGGACAAGGGAATTATCCCGCGGGACAGGGAAATGTCCCGGGATTTGTCCCCCTTTACTCTTACTAGGATGCACTATCAATAATGGGAATACGTCTGTTAAAATTATCTAACAATTATATATAATAATTTAGACTTTTTCAAAGACTAGGCCCATACTTTTCAAAATTCCTATAGAATAAACCGTTTTTCTTCGGCAAATGTTCAGAACTTTACGGGAAATAATCTTCGATAAGAGCTAGAAAATTTTGCTTCAAAATTCTAAAGCTAGAAAACCAAGAATTACTTTACTCTAAGTTGCCATTTACAAAGGATATAAAATCGTTCAATGAGAAACATTTCATTTTACTATCACGTCAACATTGAAAACAATTGGTTAACGTTCTAACCTTTAAAACAACAACTAGTAAAACCTTTAACATTGCAACGAAGCGAAACGAAATATAATAAATAAAGACTGAAATGCAAAATATTTCACGTAAATGTAACGAAACAGTCACCTTTGTCCTATTTTCTATAAAAGAAGACTACATGTTGCTGAACAAATTTAAACTTATCAATCAACGCTTCTCTTTCGTCATTCCAAGATGCAGAGTCTTGCATTTGGTGAGAATCCTGTTGAGCGCATTGTTACCAAAACTCAGCACTAATAGCTGGAATTCTTCATCTTCCGATTCTTGGATGACTTTCTTGATCTCATGGGTTCTAGGGAGCTTTGTTCCTTTGACGAAAGGATGCGCTAAGATCCTCGGTAGCGTCTGCTCGTCCTTTTTGTCTCAGTAACGTCTTTTCCCTGATGCCTCACTAGCTGTTGGGGGGATTGTATTGCATGGTAGAACCAGATTCAATATCCCATCTATCGACTCGATCTTCCGAGTTTTCCGCATGAGATGGCAACTCAGGGATGGGCTCAAGACTAGACAAATAATAAACCCTCTTAACCACTTGATCGACGTCCAGGTTTTGTAGTGCTGATTCTGCATTGAGTCTCTCCTCGACGTCTTTGGCAGTAACTTTCACCCTCTGCTGTATTTCACTAGCGAACACTTTCTTGATCTTGCTGTCTAATTCTTCGTCCAGTGCTGTGGGACGACTTTTCTGGGGGCTTTCCTCTGACTGAAACTTCCTGGCCAGGTCTTTCTGGGCCTCTACGGAGCGCTCGATGGTGTCCTCAAGGACGTAGTAGGTCCTTGCCGTCGACTCTCTGTGCGTCATTAGTCGGCTCATTCCAAGTCTTCTCGTTTTTCCTGAGGCTCTTTGCAGTAGGATGTTGCCGCTGTTTGTCAAAACATAGTGGGGAATAAACGGCCTTTGTCTGTGCGGCCATATCTCTTCCCAAGTCTATTGAAGATGTTGGAGACTCTGTTGCTATAGATCCCTCTTCTCGTAAGGAAGAACTTGCCGCAGTCCTCCCCACCATTTTCAGCCATAGCAATTGGCCGAAAGATTTCAAGGTAAGTTTTCAGCATCTGGTATAGTTCCTTGGTGATGATGATTGGCGCAGGACCATCCACTCCTGTCTTGTGATCTTTAACCAAGATGACATAGCGCTCTTTATCTTCTCTGACACTAGAAATCCTTGGGCGATGCCAGCCCGCTGAGCATTCAAATGAATCATCTGAAAGATTAGGTAATTTAATCTCTCGCCCTGTTGTGCTCTCTTAGGGAATAATCAGTTGATGGCGTTGCATTGTTGAGCAGCCCTTTATCTGCTCTTGCAGCTGGCGACTTCTGCATACTGTGGATTTCTTCCACGCCCATTGCTGTCTTCCACTTCTGAACTCGCTTTTCCGTCATCTCTCTCTCTTCAAATAAGGTTTGAAAGCTTCTTTCCATCCAGGAATAGCAGCGAGCGTAGATCGTAGGCCCTCTACAGCTTGATCTGCTTGATAAGAGAGTTTCATGCTGTTCTTGCAATTTAGAAGAAAGTCGGTGCAAAAACCTGTCCAGTGAGGTAACGTAGCTATATTTGGTTTGCATTTTGAGCTTCCCGGGGACACCCTCTTTACCTTGGACAAAATAGTCCCAAATCTCGTCAGAATATCGAAACACATCAAAGGTAAACCTTCGGTTACGAGACTCACTCAAGAAGCTTACGAGACGATATATTTTGCTGGTGCATTCATTTGCACCATCTAAATTTCTGTTATCAAGAAAGGCTTTTAAAATGTTCCAGCATATCAACGTCTTTTCTGGAAAAAAATATTTAGAGCACTGTTTGTTGGTTTAAACTGCCGTTAGACTTAATAGTTTGAATAATTATTTATATTAAATATACCTAGTCTACTGTACCTCTGACAGCTATAAGCTCCATCATGTTTTTTCGTGATATTTTTTCAAATGCTTTTTTCATGGCATGCGACTTGTCTAGCATGTATTTACCATACTACTGTATCTATCTCTACCATGCATGCTCTATTTTATTCAGAACTTTAGCTAGTTATGTAAAATATTCAACTTTAAGCTCAGCGGGATTTGTCCCGGTACCAAAAAATAAAAGTCTGCAAAATCGGAAAAAAAATGAACTTAGTTATATATCTTTCAATTTCTAATTGTTTTTATCATTTATAAAGGATTGTTGTATACTGAACCATCCAATTTGATAATTATATACAAAAACGTTTGATACAATGAGGAACGGGACAATTCCCGTTCTACCCCGATTTTTCACAAATCAAAATAATATTTTGAAAACGTTCCATTTAATAATTATGATGTTTGAAGTCATTCATGTACGTTACAAAGGTTTTTCTGCTGATACATTATATTTCTAAGAAGTTACCCCACTTTATCGTTATAGGGATATGTCCCTTGCGCCGGACCAGAAAGTAGTTTTAAAATCTCTTAAATTTAGGGAATCGTCAAACGCTTTCTTTGTGTGAGTACCTTGTATCATATAAAATTGTTCTCAAGCAGAATTTGTCGTTAATAATATTTTTTATTGATATAAAAGTTGGTAAAACCGACAACGGGACAATTCCCGTTGTACGCACATTTTTCTAAAGTTAAAATAATATTTTCACATAACTCAAATTGTTCATTTTTATGTATTAAAGTCATCTATGCACGTTCCAGAGATTTTGCAGCAAAAACAATTGATTTATACGTAGTAATTCCGCTTAATCGTTATTGGGATATGTCCCTTGCGCAGGACAGGAAAGTTACTCTAAAATCTCTCAAATATTGGGAATCATCAAAGGCTTTCTTTGTTTGCGAAAGTTACATCATATAAAATTGTCCTTGAGCAGAATAAGTCGTTAAAAATCACTTTTACTGATGAAATAGTTGAAAAAACTGACAGCGGGACCATTCCCGTTTTACGCGCTTGCCTTGACCGACTTAGTAAAACTTGGATAATTTTGCCTAGAAACTGTGTTAAAAGCTCAAACTTCAGTGACAGCTTCCTGGAAGAGATAAGAACATGTTGTATGAATTTCACGGGTCTGCAATGGGTAGTTGTTGAGATATTAGCGTTCTTCCATTTTCGAGGTATTTTTTTTCGCTAAGATTGCACTAGGTCTTGTTGAGATGTTGAAAGTTACCTGGGCTAGATTGCCAAAATGTTAAAAATGTTTGTCCCGCGGCTTATGTTTACTGTGTTATGGCCTGTTTTTCTTGTAAAGGTAGTGAGTTTTATTAGGGACATGTCCTGAAAGTTTCGGGGAATTCTAATAAAATGTCGTTTTTTAGCGGGACATTCGGGACTGGTCCCGTTGGGGACGGTTTTCTTAAAATATCTCATTGCCATATATAGCTACAAAACTTTTGAGTTAGGAACAACAAACTGTAGTTCTAAGGCGTATTCTAAATAAGTTTGGGACTTATTTGATGAGAACTTGGGATTTTATTAAGACTGAGAAAACCTAATACAATTTCGCGGGACAAAAAGTGGTCTTTTGAAACAGGGGTATTGTATTGTATTGTATTGTATTGTATAAAACAACATGAACTCTTTTTGCTCAAATTCTATTCCTGTTACACTTCAGTTGTCTAATTTAGTTTTCTTTAAGTGGCAGGAGCAGAGACTAAACTAGAATAAACGCTACGCGAATTGCGAGATTGATTCATCTTGTGATGTCACAATTAAACCCTACGGGATTCTATTGTAGTAGTTTTCTCTAGGGAGCGAGTTGATTCATCTTATGACGTCACAGGATCCATGAAAAGTAACCAAAATTAGGGAAATGCTAAATATTACAAAATTTATACAATTTGCAAGATTAATACCTTTTTGTGAGAAGCAAACACAATAGTACAATATATTTTTTTTGACATGATACTTGCACTTTAAGGACGGTGCCTATTAATTGCAAGCCAATTTGTTTTCTAAAAATCTATATGGATTGTTTGAACCCCCTAAGGAGCTTTTGAAATGAAATTTTTTTTATGGGGTACCCATACGTTTAAGAGAGATAATTAAGGATGAAAATCGAAAAAAGTGCTGACAATTTTTTTATTCGATTAATATTTTGGGTTATCTGGCAAAATATTAGGGCAAAAAACGTTAGAAAAAGCGTTCTTCACAAAGGATGCCAATCAAACCATTTATCTTACAATGATTTTCATTTTTTGTACAAATTTTGCTTTGTAAGCCTCATTAGTGACCATGAACAGACATATATTTTTTGCTGAAATGGACAACAAGTTTCAATTTTATAAAGGCAAAAAATATATCTAAACGTTGTTTAGCTTCTATATTATAGATTACAAAAAGAAAAAATGGGGGTATCCACGTGTTTTAGAAAGTGCCTCTTTATCGCTAATTTTATTTTCAAAAACTGACATTTTTTACCAAGGTCTCCCTAGTAAGTCTGAAAATTGGTTTCTTTTATTGCATTCTGGGAGATTTTCAAGATGGCGGTGGGGAAAAGAGTCAGTCCCATCTTTCGACTTTCTTCATTTAAAATCAAACCTGTTACTGCTTCCTTTGTGCTCAAACCCCATACAGTCCTTCCTTCTTCATTCTTCTTTGGATTTTCAAGAGGTTTAGAAAATTGTCTTTCATGGCCGTGTAGTGGAATTTAAAGATTTACCAAATCGTTCATTTCTCAAGCATATCTTTCGACCGTATTTTAAAATCCTTCACCTTTCTGTCTGTCAAATTACACAATGAGTACGACACCGAACGCATTCAGATGGCAAGGTGTTAATTTTGTATTGTGAAAATTCTTGATCTGATTGGTTGAAACATGAAAATCGCCTTAAAGGTTAGGAAGACGTTTAATTTCCTCCAATTTTTCAAACAATTAAAACTACGATTTGCACTGCGGTTCCAAATGTTGTTTGTAAAGCAAATCGTATGTTCGGAACCTTATCAATCGTGCCTGTTTCGTAGCTATTGTTTTTGGCTGTTCCTATTGGTTGAAAGATAATTTGTTCATATAAATGGTATGAAACTAAGACTTCATACTACTTTTATTTCAGAATAATCATAATTATTACCCATTGTTTTCGTAGTCTAAAACACAGACAAATCACATGTGAGGGAGGCTCAATGCCACATAACAATGGATTGTGTCGTACTTTTTACACGGATCATTACTTAAATATATTTAAACGCAGCTGCATGACATTTCCTTTATATTCCTTTGTCGCATTGTTGTTTTTTGTTGACAGACAACGGTTTCTGATAAACAAGACAATGGTCGAGACTGTAAAAGTGCGGAAAGCATGTATAGTAATAGAAAATGTACAGGGGCGGATCCAGCATTTTGTGAAAGGGGAGTTTGCAAAAGGATATTTTTTTTAATCTAGAGATTTAAAATTGAATTTACAGTGATTTACAGGAATCATAGTGGGTGTTGCAACTCCCGAAACTCCTCCCCTGGATCCGCTAGTGGTGTGCTTCAGAAAATGTATTTTTTTCAAATAATGGAGCAACAGATTGAAGCTTATGTATATTCAATTTATCAATGCCTCCTCCCAATTGAAAATTCTGAAGCACATACCGGGGCCATAGGGGCGGGTATTGTAACAGCCAACTGTCCCCGATGGGCGGGGAAAAGGTCAAAATGTAACACTGTATAAATGTTACATTCCCCGCTATGTCCCGGGGGTCGGGGGGCCGGAGTTTCAATTGACTAGTGCATAAGCAACAACGTTCAATCTTTAAGATGTCTATTTGCGAAATTCAGTGCGTCGATCGGGAGCTCTTTTCATAGCTCATAGAACCCCCGATCGTCCCTGAATTTCTTCACATGACCGTGCTTCTACGAGTACGTGAAGAAGGATCTGCACCGTACCAGCTGCAGATCAACGGCGAAGCTCTTTGGCGCTGGCAAGGTATCGCTAGGGAACCAGATCGCATGTTCAAGCCTGCAAGCCAATCTCAAATATCTGGGGTACTGCTTGGCTGCAACATGTTCCCAAATTGTAGATGCCGTGGGGAGGAAAGTAAGATACTTTCAAAACAAGACACGACAAACCATACGCAATACTGAAGTCCAGCAGAAAATGCGCGCCGAATTCTGGTCTTCGTTGGCGCTTGAGAAAGATGCCATACAATGCACACCAGCAGACGCGATCCAGCAGCAACAGATTGAAAATTGACGCTTACAAGCCGAGATCGAAGGTGAATAAAAAATGAATTATTAATGAACCAAAATCGGCAAATCGGCTCATCAGATAACAAGTTAATAACCGCTTCAATGAATTAATCTATAGCAAAGGAGTAACGACAGCACAAGTTGGTAGTATCACGTCTCCAATTGTAGCGGTGATTGGAACGATGGGATCAAGCAGCAGAAACTTTGTTGCGAGTCATTTACAGGTGAGATATCGAGGTCTTGATGTATGTTCAACTCAGAGCGTTTAACCTGTAGAAGGGCTGTTAATATGACTTGAGTCATCGGCGCTGTTTATTGAATGCATTGTTTACACTAATTGTTGCAACATGCAGATTCATGGGATATAACTTAGGGCAGCACTTAACGCACTCTACTCAGCTAGGAGCTAGTCTAGTGTCTCAGGCCAATATAGACGAACAGTAATTATAACGAAAAGCGGAAGTAATATCCGAGACAGGCATTCAGATAATTTCTGATACCTCGGAGCGAGAACAGCTGCAGCGTGACTTACTGAACTTACAACGTTGGGGTTCTGAACACTGCATAAATTTTAATACCAAGAAGTGTAAGCTCCTTACTGTAACGAAACGACGGAACAAGTTGCAAACGTCATATACCGTTAATGTCAATGAGGTTTCCCTCTAAAAGGACTTCGGAGTTCACTTTTCTCCTCATATGCCCTGGAACGACCATGTAGACTAACTGTAAGTAAAGCGAATAAGATGGTAAAGCGAATAAGAATGGTTCTAAGATCAATGAGGTTTCCCTCTAAAAGGACTTAGGAGTTCACTTTTCTCCTCACATGGCTTGGAACGACCATGTAAACTAACTGTAAGTAAAGCGAATAAGTTGCTAGGCCTGGTTTACAGAACTTGTCCCAGTGATTGTGATCAAAGCACTCCCAGAATCAGTGGACATATTCAGCCCTGAATCTCATTAGATGCCCGAAAATCATTGAACCATTGCTGGTTAATGAGGCAGCGGGAGATTCAAATACAGAGAAAACGGCGAAAACCTCTTCACCTTTGAAGCGCTCTCATATTATGGTTTTTGGACAGAAAAATGGCTTACACGCGGCTTATTATAGCTAAGGGTCACACAAAACAGTTGGGCTATTTACTTTAGTTGTATCTTTCAAAAACCCCTGTACCTTAGCCTTCTGAATCTTGGCGAATTTTGTATGGAAAGTTGCTCGAGACAATAGATGGTTTGCACTTAATCCCCAGAGTTTCAGAACAAAAGAAGCTAACGAAGAATCTATTGTTAACTGTACACCAACATGGCGGCTATGACGTAACGTGCAAAGATCCATATTCATGGTCGATTTACAACTAGAAATATAAGACACAGAAATGGCTTACACGCGGCTTCTTGTAGCCCTAAAAAATAACTTTAAAATGAGACCTCAAGCTCTCCAAACGGTCACAAAAAACCCTGTACCTTGGATAAAAAACTTGAAAAAGTTAAATAATACGGCATTTCTGGCCACCAGATGAATTGAACTCTTCAATTGAGTATCAGAGTGTTGAGTCCCTTGGGACTATTATATTATAAGTATTATAAGTAAGAGTTAAATACCGAGAACGGAGACAATAAGCCATATACATGTATTTGGCTTATTGCCGACGTTCGAGGTATTTAAGTGTCTTATTTCATATACTTGACGAGGTTTTCGCAAAATTTTCATTGATGTAGCTCTTTTAATATAATAAGCTAGAAACAACAAAATATCGTTGAATTGTATTGAATTGCTCGTTATAAATGCAAGGGATGTATGAGAAAAGTTCCCGGGATGTATCTGGATACATCCCGGGAACGTTTCTCATACATCCCTTGCATTTATAATGGGGTATGTATGGCAAATAAAGCCTCATGAATAACAAAGAAAACCGTGTCAAGTATGAAATAACTCTCTCTACATCCCTTGTTCGTCCGCAAATTGAGTACGCAACGCAAGTGTGGTCACCCTATGCGAAACACCAAATTAAATACATCGAACGAGTGCAAAGACGAGAAACTAAATTTTGAAGTCAGACCTTGTTTATCCATAACGTCTTATAAAGTTAGGACTGTCTTATGCCCCTTGAGTATAGGAGAGGTATTCTACGTCTATGCTTTAAATTTCTTCAAATGCCTCAAAGGTCATTTACATACATACATATAACTTTATTTCCGTACGCTAGCTACTACAACAGTAAGCTGGTTTCCACGTGGGGCGTAACTATATATATATTTAATAACCAGGCACGCATAATTCCATTGTTCTATGCAGGTTTTGATCCTCATGGGACGACCTGATTTGAATAGCAAAGGAGAGCGGGGCTGAATTCAAAACCAAGGACTGGTCTATATTTTTAACATATAGACCTGCCCTGGGATTTGAATCAACAGCACAAATGCGACTAATTAACAATGGCTGCCCGATTAGGGAAATGAGTACGCTATTTATCCACTTTTACTAATTACTTTTTGCTAATTCTATAAAACAACGGAACCCAATTAGCAAAACGCAATTACACATAGGTTAGACGTGTAAAAACTGTGGTTGCACGAGAACAATGGAATTATGCGTGCCTGGTTATTAAGTCGGTTCAAAACCGCGGGTTCGGTCTTTCATTGAAATTTAATTCCTTTACGTACAGATTAAAAACATATATTGATAAAAATCAGTAAAAATCTGCTATCAGCATAACTCAGTATCAGGAACAGACACTCCTCTTGAATTTCCGTAAAGATTTGGCTCTTTTAGGACATTAGTCATTATGATTTTAACGTGCATTCTTACACTAGATTTAAATCATATTCCTATTCCATGCGTAATTCTGAGGCTGTTCTCTGGAAGTGGCGTTTTAGAACGTTTACATGTATTCATTTTTTAACCGCATTGTTGATCTAGGGAACGGCTTGCCAGTGACTTCAGTTCTATTCTAACAAATTCATTACTCACAAGGAAGCGTTTTCATAGATTTTAATACTAGTTCCTATGTATATAGTTATCATATAGTTTTATTCATATTGTAGTGTACTGTTAGTGAGAGGATTGCGACTCGGTATCTTCTACTTCATTTTCAAGCTTTATTGCTCTTGCCGGTTATGGGGTACCCTGGGTACCAGAGGTTCTACTGTCCCATTCGCGAAAGTTAGGCGCCTAACTTCGCTCCTAACTTCTAACTTCGCTCCTCGGCGCCTAACTTTAGCGAATGGGACAGTAGAACCTCAGGTACCCAGGGTAGTTATGGGGTTGACTGCGGACTTTTACAAGGTTTTTGGCCTTCTTTTAAAGCGTACGACCAGACAGTATACCTTGCGGGAGCCTCCAAATTTGGTAACTTTTAAAGCACTAGCTTCATTAACTTTCATAAACTTGTCAGAAAGTGTGTGCTATGCCAACTCTTTTAGGATTTGTTTGGGTTTGAAAACCAGCAAGTTACTGCCTGTTCGTACATGTTCTTAGCTAATCACGTGTCTTACGGAAACTTTTTGTCTTGTTGGACTACACAAGACCTAGCTAAAGTTTGGTGACTAGTCAGTGAATGTTCTTAGTGTTAAATGGAATCCCTAGATCGATTCTCTTTCTCATAAAAACCTATCGAAATACTAATAGCGTATTTGGAAAGCGCAATCTAAGCATAGTCATCGCGTTTTCCAAGTATCAAACGGGAAGCCAGTACCCAGATTTATCCTTCATTAATGTTCAAATTTCGTGCATTGTACAAACTCCAAGCATGTGATTGGCTAATGAGCATGCATTTTATTGGTGACCACAGCACTCGACCCAGACCCTCTCTTACCCAGGGAAAGGGAGACCTGATATCCCTGATACAGTGACTGAGTGAGCATTCGCTTAGTTACGTGTTTGGACGGCTTGCAAAACCTCATTACAATCGCCTATTTAACAATGAAAATGTAGACAATTACTAGAAAGGTAACGGCAGGATTGAACTCTGTTTCCTGTGTGACAGAAGATATATATTTTGAGGCGTACATTTGCATAGAGCGGATTTCAATTGACTGTCGGAAGTGTTTTTCTTTTGCGTCTACTAAGCTCTCCTATTGGCCGAGAAAGTAAACCAACCAATCAGAATCCAAAGTAAAGCCAAATGCAAATTAGTTTTTGTTTTGCTTTGGTTTGTCATTGGTTCACAGGGAAACCATTTAAGAGTTACTTGTGATTACTCGCTCCTATGATTGGCTGGCTGTGGGTAGTTTGCGTTTGGTTTTACTACAGTCAATTGAAACCTGCTCTAATCGCTCGTTGGAAATGGCTTATTTGCGAGTGCTGGAAGTACAACTCAACAAGTCCGAGTGAATAAACGTTTCTACTACACTCTAGCAGTCTTACTGAAGAAATGGATTTTATTTCTGAGACCTTACTCTGTCAATAAGAGGATAACATTAAGCGAGAATTCAGTGTACTGGTTCGAAAACCCAGGATTTTTGATTTGGAAAATGTTTGCATCGGAGCCGAGCACATGGAATGAAGCTGGTTTCAAGTCAAGATTTCACTTCACTGCCCCACTGGAATCTGCAGGTTAGTTATTTACGAATGAAAGAAACTAATAAAGAAAGTAAACTTTTTTTAAGCCGGCTAAATAATTGATATTTGAATACATGGCTCCAAGAGAAACGTTTTCGAGTTAAATGTACAATCATACTATTCGCCTCACCGCTCACGTAGTTATATTTTGAGGCAAACATTTGCATTTCCTGCTAGCAGAGGTCTCTCTCTGTCTTTGTTAAAATGGATGGATAGTTCTAAAACCTAGGTTTTTTTTATCTGGAAAATGTTTGCATCAGAGCCGAGCACACGGAGGCCGGTTTCAAGATTTCAATTCACTGGAATTTGAAGTTTAGTTATTTTCGAATGAACTGAAGAAACTATTAAAGAAAGTAGACTATCTAGAAGTTAATCCGGCTAAATACTTGATATTTGAATACATGGCTCCAAGAGAAACGTTTTTAAATGTACAATGTACAAATCATACTCGCAAGGCGTCAACCGTTAAACTGACCGAACGCCAAAGTAAAATATTCTTTGCAAAGTTATCTACTTAGTTGGATATTAAAAGTCCTGTTTTTATTCGTTGTCTATATTGAAAGGACATTTCTTTGTGGAGATATTTACCGTAAAATGATTTAATTAATGCGAAATATTTGACTTCTTTATGAAATTGTTATTGACCTCTATGGTATTACAATTAAAATTCACTACTGACAGTGCACTCAGTTTCATCTTTATGTTTGTGCTTTATCGGCAAAATACAGTCACTTGCTCACTGTACGATGAACTCAAAATGTCTTCATACTGCATTCGGCCTTCGGCCTCGTGCAGTATTCATTATTTTTCGTTCATCGTACAGTCAGCGCGTACCTGTATTTGTATAGGTAATCATACGGTTTCGAGTCCAATTTGGGATTAATTTGCACGAGTGGGTTTTTCAAAGAGTATCAAAATTGCACGAGCCCTCAGGGCGAGTGCAATTTGAGCTCTTTGAAAAACAAACGAGTGAAAATTTATCCCAAATTGCACGAGAAAGCCGTATGATTACTTATTAATAGTATACATGAAAAAATTTATCAGGAAGTGACGTTGGCGAGTCATGTGACAAAGTAATTTATTCAGTCAACAGACCATAATAGTTGACACTTTCAAATTCATTCAAATTGTTCGAGTGTTCTCAGAAGTCGAAAGGAAATGTTTCATTGCTTTCATAAGAAATTTGCATCGTATTTCCTTTTTTCGGCACTGTTTCTTTTTTTCTGCACTGTATTTCCTTGAAATTGCATTGCTCTCAACCAATCAGAATTCAGAATTTTGTTCATGTATATTATTAGTCGATAAAGCACTCACAAGCAGTCTCTAATCCTTACATAATTAGCGCTTGAGGCGCTTCATACATGTACCAGCTTAATTATCATGCTCTTGGTGACGTAGAATTTGACCTTGTCGTCACATATAAATTACTCGATTGATTATGCATTACATGACAAATGCTACGTGACGAAAATAGTAAAACTATAAATTTCGTGACAAATGTCGCGTAACAGCCTCCTCCGCAGGCATCTGTAATTTTCGAAGAAATCAGATTATGGGCTCCCTGTGGCAGGTGAAGAAAAGAGGGAGATTGGAGCCTCTCTCCTCCCCTCCCCAGTCCTCTTCTCTCCCGGAGTCACAGGTAACCCAATTCACGATTTTTCCGCGGTCAGTTCCGATACTTAGAGTTGGGTGCGGAGGAGGCTAAATACGCTCCGAGGTTGTTTTTTTAATGGTAGTATTGTTCTTGGTTGATGCCGCTCTTGTTTCCGTAGAACCACGTTTAGAGTGCCTGTATGGTTATATAATAATTTTAATACATGTACAGGTGATTTATTTTTATAAGGAACATTTTCATGTCCTGTATAAATCTTCCTAATTATGCAGATATCTTTGTGTAATTGAATTGAGTAAATAAAAAAAAGTATGTTTACTTTAATCACGGCTCCTCACGCAGGGAGGTGGTGACAATTGAATAATGTTTTGTTTTTTCGATTTCATTTATTTTTCATTTCACTTTTGTGTGACTGTCAAGAGATATTATATTTTTGCATCTCTAGGTGCGAAAGAAAACTGTCCTACCGAAGCCCTCACATACTCTACGGTGTTTTTCTCTGGATGCTTCAGGATAACAAACACTTTAGGAAAGAACATACATCCCAGTAGCCCATAGGCAGTTATCAACGCTGTAGAACAGGCAACGATAGTGATATAGGCCCCCTCGAGTGCTGAATCAACAGGATAATAGGCTACCCACGACAGTAGTAACACATACATCGAGAAACCGATGTACCTCGCTTCATTGAAATTCTCGGGAAGCCTGCGAGCTTTGAAGGCGTACATGGTACAGAGAAGAGACAGGAAAATGAAGTAGCTGAACATTGTAGATCGGAGTGCTAGTCCAGTGTTTGTTTCAAAGGGCAAACACGTTAGGAACACAAATTGTTGAGTTTTTACTTCCTTTCTCTTTTGCGGAGGGTCGAAACAGAGCCACAGAGCGGTTAAGATAATTTGGACGATGTTGAGGAGAAGCACAGTTGCAACTTGGAATTTACGACCAAGGACGTACTTCTTGAACCACGCAGGGACGACTTGAGTTTGAAAAGCGCGAAGGAGTCTGTTGGTCTTGAGAAACAGGACTGAGACACACAATGTACATGTTATGTAACGCCATGGTTGAACCACATAGCACAGTGCATCAGTTGGGCGTGCGAGATGCAGGATAGTTAAAATGAAACACAAACTGATTACCAGCAACAACAAGTAGCTGAGCTCACGGTTTGAGCCTGTTACGACTGGAGTGTTCTGATGTTTAATGAAAACGGCCAAGACAAATAATGTCAACAAGAAACCGACTATTGTGAGTGCCAAGAACAACAGGGCTGTGCCGTCTTTCCATCTGATGTTGGAAACCGGAAGATTAACACACTCTGTTCTTGCCATATTTGACATCTGTTCTTGTGAACATTCAGAACAGTTTGGGGATCCAGGGGTAGGGTTGACATACCCCTTGGCACATTTCAAACATTCCCAGCAACACCCGACTGTGACAGTCTGTTTAAAACCTGCAAAACAGGTTTTCATGCATACGGACTCTGGTACTCGATTATCTTGGGTATTCCAGCGAACTAAGGAATCATTAATGAAACGTTGGGTCTTGAGTGTCTCGCCGTTTTTCCACCAGCCGATATTCAATATAGAGTATCCTTCCGTTTCTTCGTTCTTCTGGAAGTTTATGAAATCGTACTTGGCGGTAATAGGATTGCCAGAGTTACTGAAGTGTACCTCACCTGTCAGTCCTTGAAAAGTGATATTTTTCAGGTACTCAACGACATCTCTTGGCCGTATACTCGGGGAAACACGAGGACATTTTTGATGCAATGGGTTTCCATTTCTCCTCGTACTGCATCTATATATGGAATCTATGGCGTGTGCTATGGCGTATACTGAATCAGTTACGTAGGGTGAGTAAGCATTGAAAATGTTCTGAAAGCCTGTCTCGGATATCTTAAGCGAATCATCACAAGCGGGAAGTGAAGTATTTGATGAAGAACTTGAGCAGTTGAACTCATCTCTCCAGAACTCTTTCCACCATGGAATTCCACCAGCCTGCCTTGTTCTCTGAGGTGTTAGATTCTTCAAGTGTGTCTCAAACTCGATGTCGACATGTTTGTGAGGCGCGATCCCTAGAGACCCTTCCAATACTGATGCATGTATTTCTAAAACATTTTTTCCACCAGTTGACATGGCTTCACTCATAAGAAACGTGCGGCCGAACAATTCTTGCCTTTGAGCTTCATCTAGCAGTCCTCTAGCTCCATGGTGATCCGCCCAAAGCACGATGACTTGAGCGTTCTTCCGTTGCTTCAGTTTGCCAATGATGTTCTTGAATTCGTCCTTGTAGCTCGAAGCTGTGAAATATTCCGTAAAAGCGATACAGAAAGACTGTCTTCTGTAAGCCTCCTGTTCAAGTGCACGGACGCCATATTGTCCATACGAGCTGTCGATAGCAACCACGGCCACGTATTTCCAGTGAAAGTACTCGATGATGCTGACCATGGCTTTTGCCTGCTGCCCGTCGGGGGGTATGGTGCGGAAGAAAGTGCTAAAGAAAGACGAGCTCAGCTCTTCGCTTGTTGCAAACGGACTGATGATGGGGATACCAGAAACCTGGAAATTGAGATGGGTTCATAGTGATACAGTACGAATTACAATGTAACGAAGTTCTTTCGAGGTGAAGAAATCAGGAATTGAGATGGGGCATAGTTTGATGGTATTGAACTTGCAAGGTTTCTTTACGAGACAAGAAGATATGGACTGACAATAGGAGTTCTACATGATAATATCACGTGATCACCACCAAGCCTCACTTTGGCACGCTTCCTCTCATCACCATAGCGACGCTTGGTGGTGATCACACAAACATGACATCGTCGCGCATAAGGTCTAATATTCAATGTTTTTCTAGGTAACGAGTCGTCAAAGCTTACGAGAAGGCAACATAAATATAAAACAATTTCCGCACATCATCTACTTCCGCTTTTTGTGTTATGGTTAGTAAAACAGAGTATTGTTCGTCTATCGGCCTGAGTAGACAGTGCGTCAAATGCTGCCCTAAGCTCTATCATGAATATGCATGTCGTAACAATGCGTCAAGTAATTTAACCCGAATTCGTGTAAAGAATGCATTCAATAAACAGCGCCGATGACTCAAGTCATATAAACAGCTCATGTTAAATGCTCTGAGATGAACATACATCAAGAACTCGATTTATTATATGGACGATAGTGTTTTACTGAGAAATATACCACTCAGAACTCATACGAAACTACATCCGGGAACTGAGTAGCGTATTTTCCATATCCTCACTAGTGAAAATATCGATGACGTCACGTTTGCTGACTTTTGAACTACAAAGATGGCGGTAGGTTTGTGAAAATCGCAGAGGAAGATGTAAACAGCTTAAATGAGCTGCATGATAATGAATATTCCGAGCACAAAAAGCCAAATACGATCTAAAACTCTCTAAACATGTTCTCGACTGCAACGAAGAGACAAGAAAACCCGATGAAACTCCCTAGAACAGCTTAGAAAGATCACGAAGAAGGTTGTACCGACAGTGAGTAAAATTAATAGATAAGAGTTCTTAGAGCAGTTTATTTGTCCATATTATAAAAAGAAAATTACACACGGTGGTTTGAAGATATGAAGTTTTTTCCTCTTGTGTCGTCGCTGCGCTCACTCGTGAAATGTTTTCGACTCTCGAGGATAAACTTCATATCTTCTCCTCATCGTGTAATATCCTCTATATCTCACCTGTAAATGACTTGCAACGAAGTTTGTGCTGCTTGATCCCATTGTTCCAATCACCGCTAGAATTGGAGACGTGATGTCACCAACTTGTGCTGTTGTTACTCCTTTGCTGTAGATTAGCTCATTGAAACAGTTATTTATTGTTATCTGATGAGCCGATTTGACGGCGAGAACGCGCGAGTTGCAGTAATCCCATACATTAAAACCGAGAGTTACGTTAGGAAGAAGGCTGGAATCATTATTGATCCGATCGACCGCGTACGAAATCGCCTCCACATAGCCGAGTCCAAGACCGAATGAGTAAAGTCCCCCACAGGTTTCCAGCGACTTCTTCAAATGAACTGGAAAGAGAACTCCGAAGGTAACATTTGCAGGTTTGTTGAACCTTTTCTGAGCTAAAGAAACCCAAATGAGTTGCTTCAGTAGAAGAGCAACGAGAGCCAGCTTCATACTGGGAGAGACGCAAGCTGGAATTGAACGCCGCACCTTCATGTAGTGCTATCATTATGCCTATAAAGGAAAGTATTTATTTACGCTTCCATCTGAACCAATGATTGAAGGCTAAGTGCTCTGTGTTGTCAGTCTACACAGCGTCCAATCTAAATGGGACATTAATTCCACCAGCACATTTTCATCTTTCCTCAATGTATGCAAGCCAGTTGGAAACTGACGAATGCCACAGCAAAAGATAGTCAGAGCTTTTAATTTCAGTGGAAGCGCTTTTCTGTAGAAATTCCACAAATATTACCTCTATATGTTATTTATAAAGTGCCCTCGTGGAAACTAATAATAAGATCGGAGCTTAACCTGCCAGTGTCAAACAGTGTTGTACCTTTTAAACATGTCATATTTGCCAAGTCTATTTTCTGACAAATAAAATGCCTTCTATTCGAGTATAATTACCGCCTTTGTCCAAAATATGACATTACGGGTTTGAGCGTTATTTGATCTCATGGGGTTTTATTCATATTCTGTGGATTAAGCAAACGTCTCTTTTCGAAACTGACAGATGAGTATATTACATTTTAATATTTCCGTATTCACATATATTAAAAATGCACAGCTAGAAAAAGAGCATCACTGTAATTTGAATGAATAATAAAAATAAATTTCTACAGCGCTAATACAATACTGTCCTAAGTGCTTTAAAATCCTAAGGAAATTATCAAATGTTTAACCTATACATTACAATAAAATAATATAGCTAAAAATAATCCTAATAATAACAATGCTAATATCTAAAATTGACATAACAAGTTAAAAAAGACACACTTTTAAAAAGGTATGTTTTGAGCCTGGATTTAAAAGTATTAACATTCTCAGAAGATCTGATGTATAATGCCAGAAGATCTGACGTATAATGCCAAAAGATCTGATGTATAATGCCAGAAGATCTGATGTATAATGCCAGAAGATCTGATGTATAATGCCAGAAGGTCTGATGTATAATGCCAGAAGATCTGATGTATAATGCCAGAAGATCGTTCCATAACTTGGGAGCATGCACAGAAAAAGCCCGATGTCCATAGTTCTTTAATTTAAAATATGTACAATTGCTGGTTTTAATTCAATCCCCAAAGATTCAAAGGGCATGGCGGCCATGTTGGTGCCCCAACAAAAGAAGCTAACGAGGAATCTATTGTTTAAGGGCACCAACATGGCGGCTTATGACGTCAAGTGAAAGCCAGCAATTAAGAATTAGATGAACGCAGTGATCTCGGTCTATACAGTTCCAACAACTCTTGTAAGTAGGACGGAGCTAAATTATGTAAGGTTTTAAAAATAAGTAACTTAACCTTAAAAATTATCCTATGTTGAATTGGTAACCAAATGAATGGATCTCTCTGAGTAAAGGACTAATATGATCATGCAAACAGACAATAACCCGTGCAGCAGCACTTTGTACATAATTATAGGCCTTTTGCAGCAGATTATCACGTGACTTGTTGGCCCATAGCAACGCCATGCTGCAAGCTAACCAGCTCTCTCTTGACAAACCAATTTCTCTACTGTAATGTCTCCCTAAATAGTGTAAAAAATAAAATAAACTTGAACTTGAAAACCAGCAGAACATGACTGACTCCGTGGTATCATAGCCCGACTTCGAAGCGTTTTTCTTTCTTTCTTATTAAATTCATCTCGAAATAAGTCTTATACAGAACAATAGTAAGGTTTTTCTTTACTTTTGAACCAGTATTTCGTCAAATATGCTGGGCAAAATAGAATTTGGAGTCTCAAACGAACTGACCTCGAATCTCTGGCATTTGCCAAACATGACGGCCGCACAAACACAACTACGTAAAGTACAACTTGCCATAGAAATGGTGAACTCTTTCGATTGCTTGTTTTAAAGTGCACCTAACCCCTTTTCCAATTTTTATCCATATGAATATTTGAAAGGTTTTGAGTACTTCTGTGAAGAAATTTTTGGCTTACATAGAATACTCTATGTTCTATGCTTGTTTGAAATGGTGAAAATTTGACTTTTCCTGACCCATGACCGCGTAAGAAAAAGACTGGGTCGATTCTTGATTTTACGTCATCTAATTCATTCCACTTTGCAATAATTTGAATAAATATTGAGCAGTTTGTCTAAAATAACTGTTTTCTTTACTAAGAACTCACAGACTGTATATTATCTATATATCGATGTTGTTGTGATAGAAAGGCGACATGGAGAATAATGCATTAATGAGGTGACGTAAGATCAAGAATCGACCCAGTCTTTTTGTTACGCGGTCATGGGTCAGGAAAGGTCACTTGTGCACCATTTCAAACAAGCATAGAACATAGAGTATTCTATGTAAGCCAAAAATTGCTTCGCAGAAGTACCCTAAACCTTGCAAAGATTCATATGTATAACAATTGCAAAACGGGTTAGTTGCACTTTAATGTTAGTGAATAATCGGTCAATTACAATAAGCTTTCGCTCAGAACTCAAAAGAATATTGGAACGAATATTGTTTACTCTAGTGCGCTCGTACTAAAAAATTATGTGTTTAAACAATGTTACACATCATTAATAATTCATGAAGCAAAACAAAGGAAATCACCAACCGATAAGTGATCGTTAAATCTGATGCAGATTTCGTCCTGATTTACATAGACCTTGGCTTCGATTTTCTCGATTTAGTATGTGACAGCATCAGAAATGCTGATAGTTGTAACAGAAAGTGTTGATGAGTAAACTATAAGGAAACATGCTGATCTAAGTGTGAGTGAATACGTGAATTCTGAAATTAAATGAACGAAAAGCGTTCATTAATACCGTGAGTGCCAAAGTGCCTAATTTGACAATAAAGTTCTGTTCTTTGCGGGTGTCGGTAGTACCATGATGAAGAGAAATGCCGCTTATTTCGTACTTGACACGGTTTTCTTTGTTATTCATGAGGCTTTATTTTCCATACATACTCCATTATAAATGCAAGGATGTTTGAGAAAAGTTCCCGGGATGTATCCAGATACATCCCTTGCATTTATAACGAGCAATTCAATACAATTCAACGATATTTTGTTGTTTCTAGCTGATACACTGAATTGCGCTTGCATTAAGGAATTTGTTTTATTATTTTCTCCAAGGAATTCATTCACCTTGGCTTCAGCCAAACTTACTAAACTGATATCCCTATAATGATTTAGAACCTTTTCTCCGTCTTGGTACTCGCCCAAAATCTACCTAAAAAGAGCTACATCAATGAAAATTTTGCGAAAACCTCGTCAAGTATGAAATAAGACGGCCCTCAGGATGTATATGGCTTATTGCCTCCGTTCTCGGTATTTAACTCTCACATACGGTGATGTGATTACTGCAATGACCAGGAAGGTTAAAGTGACGAGCTACAGGTTTAGCGAGATCCTTGTTGTCAGTTCTAACCCCGGGGGGGGGGGGGGGGGGGGGGGGACTCCCATATAAAAGGGGTAGGGATGCTCGTCGGACATTTTCGATTTGACCCCTAAGAGGTACTAAAATGGGCGTGGCTCAAGCTTATTTTGACCCCTAAAAGATAATAAAAATGTAAATTGATAACAGCTTTTTTGTTCAACTTACACCCGACCCCTAAAAGGTACCGCTTTACATAGAAATGTCTGTGTTTGATGGTGGATACCCTAAGTGGTACCAAACTCCTGATTTTGACCCCTAAAAGGTACGACGAGCATCCATGTACCCCTCACATAAGGGAGTCCCCCCCCCCCCCCCCCCCCCCCCCGGGGTTCTAACATCAAGCAAGTGTTCGCGGAATCGATCTCCTAATGTGTGCAGGTGATACAATAAATAACATTACTGGAAGTACAATCAAAATGATCAGTGACGTTTAGGGAGCCTGTAGGTCCTGAAATAAGTGCCGTAGGTTTAGTGTAAGCACATGTATTGCATCGTGTCCTAGAACATTGTGCCTTGTTGAAGATCGGGATGTAGTGATCCTTTGACCCGGCGTAGGGAATCACGGAGATTCTTGTCACGTTTGAAAGAAATGCGAGGAGGTTGCGGGAAAATAGCCGAGGCGGTCTCTGGATCACTCTGTAAAATGTTAAAGTTCCTCTGGATAATTTTCTTGATAGACAGATTAGACGGATGATAAGTCAATGAAAACGTTTCGTCTAATCATGTTTCCTCAGCGGTAATCATGCATTGGCGCAATTTTCTTTGATCCCAATTGATACGAGTACATGTTTCCTCAGTGGTAATCATGCACTCAACACTATATAAACCGTTTCCCCACCCACAATTCCCTCTTTTGCTCTGACGAAGGGCTAGCGCTCGAAACGTCAGCTGCTACTCGCTTTCCACGGCGGTTAGCATACCTCAACTTTAGTTGATTATATACCAGTGTTTATCTTCCCCGCGCCAACGCAGACCAACACTAGTTTTTTACAGGAACTACTTGTTACCTATCGTTTAAACAATGATATACTTGTAAAATACGTGTAAAAGTTTTGCACTATCACGTGACTTCCTAGCAACTGTTGCTACGTCATGTTGGATGGGTTCGAGTGACGAAATATTGACTACCTTTATTCGCCCTGCGGCAAAGTTCAATAATATTGAAAAACACTGACTACGATGGTCTCTGAACTAAGTTTCCCTGTAATTTAAGTTTACACTAACTTACCACTGGTCTACTCTTCCGCCGAACTATTTTCATATAGCTCAAAATGTTCTGAGTTGATGTTTAGTAAACTATATCTGGTGCTTTTAAAGAATGCAAACATACAATGCATATGAACCGAACGTGATCCTGTCGGAAACACGTACTGAGTCATCGTAAACGATGTATAGTCACTAAAACTTAATAAGTTCTCTTCAGTATCTCTTTCATTTTAAATAGGACATTATAAGTGTTATCGGCCGAGACAACTTAAGGAAGCAAACGTATAACTGGGTGCCTTCAAAACAATAATCAAACTTCTGCTGTGAAGCAAATTTCATCGTCTTTTTTGTTAATATAATTCGTTGAAAGCCTCTAAAACCTAGACAAAAATGAAAGTCTTTTATTCTTGGTGAAACGTTGTGTTTGTTATTCTCACGACATTACTAAATGTTTGACAAATTAGCACTAATATTGCTTGATAACAACAAACCGAGAATACAGTGACACAATCAAAGAAAAGTGTCCTCGTCAGTTTCAGTTCATCGGCAAATGCAAGTAAGAAGTTTCTGAAAACTATTTTTGTCAAACCTCCAAAAGCGTGGGATGCAACAGGCCAGATGTTCCCAAGATTAATCAGCATTGAATATATGTATTGAAGTCATGTCTTTATATTTCAGACAGTTCGTTAGCCGGTGCGGCAATGCTCTTGATACTAAACCAAAACTTTTGGATGTTTTCGAAGATCATCTTAAAACTAAATAACTAAATAATAAGTAAAAGGCAATATGGATATCAGGCGAGGGGAGCTGTCTGCAGTTACTGTTGACCATGAACTCGACCAAAGAGTTCAGTCGTTAGTGAGCGCAGCTCATAAAAGTTTAAACATTGCTAAGATCATGCACTCAAAAGACATCAATCTCAGTATAGACAAGCCGATTAATGTAAAATTCTGCAATATTTTCCATGACTTAATTTTGCCCACATTCTCACACAGTCTTCGTTACTTGGAGGAAGAAGCTGCGTGCTCAGTCAAACAGTACGCCAGTTGATTCTACCTGCCATCCAACACGGCGGCATAGCAACAGTTGCTAGGAAGTCACGTGATGGTGCAAAAGTTGGATATCGTTTGTGCAATAATGTCTGAATTATAGACCCTTTCGAAAAATGGCGTCCTATTTGAACTAACTATTGTTTAGGACTGACTAGCCTCGCTTACACGTTCAAAAGCTTTTGTGTGGACTGACTAGCCTCGTGTTCACGTTACCAGGACAATAGCTTTTTAAATTGGACGCCATTTTTCGAATGGGTCTATAAGCCTTAAATTTGAGCAAAATGTATGTCCAGCTACAAAAATATTCATATAATGGTGGAATATGTTCAGTTGTATTATTTAAATGTTCGTTTCCTTTGCTTCAACTTAAAACAGGGGCACCCATCGGCCACTTTAGGCTAAATATCTGTTCGGATGAAAAAGGTTGTCTATACTTTTCTGTAATTGGAAAACGTAGGCTAAAATTTTCGGAATTTTCTTAAATTTGCGAGTACAGATATTTTGGGCTACAATTTTCGGAATATCGGCGGAATAAAGAAAAAAAAATGGATAAGCTCGCCTAAAATTTTCGTAAAAATCGGTAAATTTCTACGCTTTTCGATTTCTCGAATATCGCAAAACATCGAAACATTTTCAGGTCACATGTTAGTGAATGCGGAGTATTTCGAAACACCTGGTTAACACCTGAGATTTTCGGGTTCAGTTTTACCCCGTCAGATTCGACAACCAGTTTACAGTCCCTAGAAGTTTCAGTGTAATCAGTGAAAGCTAAGATTCTGAGAAAAGGTTGCCTAAAATTTTCTGTCACTGATCGACGAAATGTCAGAAATGTCAGAAGTCGTTTCTTCGGGCCTAGGTTCAATCTCGTTCCCAGAGCCCGCGCGTTTTTCGGCCAGCGGTGACCAACGCTTGGCGCTGGCCAGAAGATCGCGGGCTCTGGGAACGAGATTGGCCTAGGTTTTGGTTTGTATTTGGACGTTCACCCGGTATCTTGATAGTGATCTTTTGCTTGCTAGTGTCAGGGCAAGCCTTAGGGAGTCTCTTTCATCTTCTGCCGTTTTTAGGTTGGATTTTAAGGCTATATTTTCATGCATTTGGCTCGTGTTTCTTTATCGTGTGATCGATATCAGACATCACAGATTCCTGAGTGCACAAGAGGATTCATGGGGATCTAAAACTCGCTGAAATCGCCTTACCTGAGCCAGATGACCACACAAACAGCAACTGAATACACGGTAGAAGGAAGTCAAGGCATTTTTACTTACGATTCTCTCGTATTTTAGCTCCTTGAAAGCTGGAGTTCGTTACATTCCCATACAAACGCTTATATTTAAGCGATCAGCGTCTGTTCACAAGTTTACGAAATCGGAAAACGCCACTTCTGCCTATAGATCACTTACGAACATTGTTGTTAATATGGGAATGTATAGTATTACCTATCTGTTACGGTAAATCCCTCGGCTATATCCAGTTGAGTTCGATTTTCGAATTCTGAGAATTCATGTACTGTGTGCGATGTGTGTTTTCGATGAAGTGATATGAACTCCCGAGTGGATACAAGCAAATATATATCTAAGAATCCCTGATTTTTTTTAGCGGCATCCATTTAGGTAAAATCCAACGGTTTTTAGTGCTTAGATAACCCTTTCCAATGCCTTTGTCCAAATAAATCAACCCTCCAGAAATGCTTTATGTTTGACTTCCGGTGAAATTGCATTGTTCAGAACAGCCAATCAGAATATACGAAAATCGGATTTTTTTTCGTCGAGCATGCGCAGTAAGAAACAAATGGGATCTGGGTACGAGATTGACGAGGCCCCGTGCTAAATTATATTTATTCTTTTCACAGAGAAAATAATTAATTTAATTACTCGGGCTGCCTGTGGCAGCACCGAGTCTTAAAATGCAAGCGGTTATTATTACTCGGGCTGCCTGTGGCAGCACCGAGTCTTAAAATGCAAGCCGTTTTTTTTATTTTTTATTGGGGTGTCGCAAAATTTCTGCGCATGCGTTAAAGGTCAAGTTCACCACCAATCAGATCGCACTGTGCTGGTCACGCAACAATCGCCAGGTTAATTTATTTACATAATTTAATACAGTAAAATCAAGATGGGGGACGACGGCGCGAGGATTTTTCTTTCAAATTTGGAGTCCCATCTCTCAAATGTAAGCAGTTTAATGTTTTATTTAACTTCACTCGTGCGAAAGCCTTCCAACAGGCTCAGGATATTTCAACTGGCGCTCTTGTTTGAGGTACGTTTCGTAGGTTCAACTATCAAGGTAAACAAGCTAGACTCCTCTCACGGCCGAGGTTTTGGTTCGAGAAATTAAAGGCTTCCAACAGTTCCCTTTATAGTTCTGTAATATAATGAGCAGACTGCAGTTTTGGGAAGGAGGGTAAAAGCTTTTAAATAGAGATAAACAAAACGGGCATTTCAGTTAATAATCTTTAGTCCAACAAATACCGATATGGACGCGATCAGCGAGCTGCGATAATAAAGAGCCGCAGGGTAGAAAGAACAGTAGAGAAATATAGTGATAGCTCCATCATAGGTGGACAGGATACAACTTATAATATGGGACAAATATAAACATACATTTGAGACACTCGTCTATTAGTACTCTGAACCTGCAGAACAGCAGACTAAATTAGGACCGAATTCGTATTTTTTTCGATCAAAAAAAGAATCAATGCCTTCAGTAAGATTCCCAGTCATATCAGTAATGGTGACTACCAAGCACTGTTGCTGGGGGAGATGTAAGAGTGACTCTAGATGTGAAAAACCTTCATAAATCCGGCGCTCAAAGAGATATGTCTCGGAGAATGAAGCATCGATCGGTACACCGCTAGTAGAGGTTTCTCATCTTTTCTCGGCCTTTTTGATCACTCACAGGAGGAGCTTTTAATTCTGTTCCAAAACCTTTACAGCAAATTCAGTGAGAAATGTCAGCGTTGGATAAATGTTTGTACAAGAGACCTTAAAAGCACAGAACAACGAGACTAGGTCTGGCAATGAAACGTAAGTGGCTATAAATTACTGAAACCCTGACTATACCCACCAGTAAACAATGAGAAGGAACTACTGTTCAACCATTAAGTTTACTTGAATTTATCAGTGGATTCTAAATAAATTTTGGAAGCAAAGCCTCGTCTACAGTACATCTACAATGCTTTGATTTATTTTCTGAGCACAAAAAGTTAATTTCTTTCGGAGCTGCAGGTATTAAATTTGAAAACTCGATAAATGCAAACAATAATATAATGGTTTGAAAGAGCACACCAACATAAGCAAGATTGCCGAATTTTGGATGCTATCAGTTCATAGTTTTAATGTATATGCTATTCCAGCCATAACAGCTTTGGTCTCCGATGAGTTTTATTGAAGAATTTCCTATCTCCATTCGCCGATGAATGCACTCGGCACGCGGCTACATTCTTTTGTAACTTTGTAACCTTTCAATGTTTATGTGAAGTCTTACAACGATATTGCATGGGAAAAGATGAGTTTGGGATTCAGTTTAAATAGGACTTGACAGTCTATATAGTAAGCATGTCTCGTTGGTTGGCCAGCGAAGATGCAAAACTCGCTTAACAAGATCGACGTTTGTCGCTTTGTTTCAATCCTCTGTATTTCAGCCAAAGTTTAAGCTGTTCGACAGTATAATCATCAGGTTCTCTTTCAAAATATGGCCCAGGAAAGCAGTCATTTCTGGTAGAATAGACAGAGGACGAACTGAAGTGCTAGTCAATTCTTGTAAGTTGATACAAGAAAAGCGGTTTGTTTGTCTGAGTCCTGGCGGGGGGTCTAGACTTGTGACGTAATTACCGCACTCCGCTATTAGCGTGCGTAACATGAATAAGTAGAGGTCAACTTCTTTAATTTACATACACGAGAAAAACCAAAATATTAAATTACATATATATACTAGGGGCGCAGAGAATGAATGTCACCGCGCTACCGGCCACTCCTAAAGACTGCTAAATTCAGCTAATAATTCTTCCCTTCGGTTATTACTAGAGGATTTCAAATGAAAGTGTATTTCATCTTCAATCTCATGTGGCCCGAGTGAAAGCCCAGATGGGCTCTTGTTATATTTTTTTTGTTGGGTGCAACAAAATGTGACTTTTGACCCATGTATTAAATTCCAGCGCCAATCAGATCGTACTGTGCTGGTCACGTAACACTCGCCAGGTTAATTTCTGTGGAGCCGCGAGCAAATTTGGAGTCCTATCTCTCAAATGTAAGCAGTTTAATGTTAACTTCACTCGTGCGAAAGCCTTCCAACAGGCTCAGGATATTGCTCTTGTCGGAGCCGAAGGACCGCGTTTTTTACCCAGATGGCCAGTGATGTTATATACGATACGACGCCGGACCTGAAGGACTCAAAGATCCACACATATCGAATTGGAATTTAGCGTTTTCCTTTCTGCTGAAACCAAGGCTTCTTCGATAGAAAGGGCAAGATGTTGTGTTTTTCTAGGAGGACAAAATATTTCTCGTTTAAGCTTCTCTTTCGCCACAGCTTTGTTATTTGAATCTCTGTGGATTGGTATACTCAAATATACTGCACAATACCATACAACTGAATAAGAAGTCTTTAACAAAGCCGAACTCAACTCAAGAGCAAAGCTGAGAGTGAAAGTGAAACTGAACAGTGTCTTGTCAGGTCATGAATTAAAGTACGGTGAGGTTGAAATCATTGCGTGTTTATATCTGCATTTCTTTGTCGATTTGTTGACCTCGTGGCGCTGATAGATTTTGCCATCGGACGGTATTCTTGCTTGAGGTACGTTTCGTAGGTTTTATGCCACATTTCATTTTACTCTCGGTCATAATACATACCAGCGCAAACACCGTGATCTGTAGACCAACACTAAAATAATTTTGAGCGTGTTTTTGGCTGTCAGAAATACCCCGGAGAAATAAACACTCGCACAGAATAATTTATGATGTGCGAAGCAATATTCAACTCTCAAGGTCAGCTTAAACAAGAATCCTCTCACGGCCGAGGTTTTGGTTCGAGAAATTAAAGGCTTCCAACAGTTCCTTTATAGTTCTGTAATATAATGAGCAGACCAGTTTTGGGAAGGAGGGTATAAAACCAACAGGCATTTCAGTTAATGAATACCAATATGGACGCGAGCTGCGATAAAGAGCCGCAGGGTAGAATGAACAGTAGAGAAATATAGTGATAGCTCCATCATTAGGTGGACAGGATACAACTTATAATATGGGACAAATATAAACATACATTTGAGACACTCATCTATTAGTACTCTGAACCTGGAGAACAGCAGACTAAATTGTAAGCGTGCGGTACATGAATAAGTAGAGGTCGACTTCTTTTATAATTTACATACACGAGAAATATATATACTAGGGGAGCAGAGAATGCATGTCACCGCGCTACCGGCCACTCCTAAAGACTGCTAATTATTCTCTTCGGTTATTACTAAAAGGATTTCAAATGAAAGTGTATTTCATCTTCAATCTCATGTGGCCCGAGTGAAAGCCCAGATGGGCTCTTGTTTAGCATGCGTGACAAGTAAAGCATATCGCGGAAGTGGGCTATTCCTTTATTTTTTGGTTTTATATGCCAAACCGCAATTTTTGTGATTGCATGCTTCTTTCTAATTTTTCAGCTACCGGTCATTGGTTGATTAACAGGTACGAATGTCAGTAAATCTGTAAAATTATTTTCATTTTTAAAAGAAAAAGATCATAAGTATTTGGATGAATAACTGATCTTTCTCCTTTGCTTCGTTTGTGTTAACCATATAAAAATATAAAAACAGTCGTGTGATATAAAGGCATTCCTGATCAGTTGTTCTCAACTAAATTCTCTAAGTTCTTCATCATTTTCTAGCGCGTCACTTTTTTAAACATTGTGTTTGCTGCAGAAGACAATGCAGAGCTTTTCATTTCAGTGGAAGCGCTATTCTGTACAAATTTCACAAATATTACCTCTATATTTTAAGAAGTGTCCTCGTGCAAACTAATAATAAGATAAGAACTACCTGCCAGTTTCTAGCAGTGTTTTACCTTTTTAACAAGTCACTATTTGCCGAGTCTATTTGCTAACAAATAAAATGCTTTCCATTCCGGACTAATTATCTGCCTCTGTCCAAAATATAAGATTACAGTTTTGAGCGTTATTTGATCTCACGGGTTTTTTTATTCATATTCTGTGGATTAAGTATACATCTCTCTTCGAAACTGACAGATGGGTATATAAAATTTAAATATTTATGTATTCACATATACTAAAAATGCACAGCTAGAAAAAGGAACATCATTAACTGCCATTTGGATCAGTAAAATTTGTCTGTCACTGAAGCGGGTTTGGTCCTCAGCAAATTACGCAGTGAAACAATCTCGATCTCGAACTAAATAATAATGGCCATATTTATATAGCGCCATATCACCACAGTTTCATGGCGCTTTACATATTACTGACATATCCCGTCAGTGAATTATTTCGGACTGCTTTACGGCGCTAATAGCTGCCACGCAGTTTACAATGTTGAGTGTGTGGCTAGTGCAATGGCCAGGCTGCTGTACCGGGTGACAATCCCCTGCTCTTTTTCGAGTAGTACAACAGGTTCTTTCAAGTCCCCTTCAAACACTGATTAGAAGTAGAAGGAGACAAGGCCAACGGCTTATAAACGTCCCTCTCAAGCATGTTAAGGCCTGGTTCAGGAGTCAAATTTCGGGTAAAAACTGTTTTTTCTTATTCCAGCACAGCCGAGTATGGCAAGTACGCCACGTTTCTCACGATAATAGGTATCGCCATTCTTGACTACCTTAAGTGGCTTTTGTGTAGTGAAACGTGTCACGTGGTCTGTCACGTGACTTAGAACACGAAATCAGTAAATCAAAAATGCGGCTCCGAGTTTAAAACAGCTAGGATGATGAGTGGATATGTTTAGTTAAGGTTGAAGCCTTTTACCTAAATCAACTTAGAAAAGATGACTACAATATTTCGTTAACGAGCAATTAAGGCGAAAATGTGCAAAATAGGTCACGTGACTGTTTACATCCTTAATATCTCCTGATCTTTACACGATAGTCATGTTTTCTAAGTGTGGTCTGAAACACTGCGGGAGGAGTAATGTTTTAGCAGGGTTACTTTATATTCATTTGTTATCGTCGCAGCCGCATTTCACTTAAACGATTTTATATAATTATGACGTCATCAATCACGTGATACGACAACCATCCACTTAACAAATTTAAGGAAGTTGATGTTAGTATTATGGTGTAATTAGATTTTATTTAAACTGTTATATCTGTCCGAAAACATTTTTTAACGTAAATCTATTTTCCGTTAAATGAACCAGGCCTTAACATGCTTGAGCTGCCCAAGGACGCGGCCGGGATTCGAACCCCCGACCTCCCGCACTCTAGACCGTGCTCTACACCAACTGAGCCGAACCAGTGAAACTGATCTACCGGCAACATCTGAGGAAGCCTGTATTTTGGCTCAGTGAATTTAGTCATTTTGTGTCGTTTAATTAACTCTGCAGGCTAAAAAAAACCGAGCTTTATAGAATATTTGTGTAAATACTTTGTGTCATTACCTGGATCTTGAGGCTTAAAGACTCTATGTCGACCACAGGCAGCCCAAGCTCTGTATTTGCACTGTGTGACTATTATTTCACAAAATTCTCAGATAAAGAAAATAAACTTACCTTAAGAGTTTGTTGTTGTCCTGTTGTTTCTCTGGGGTCTAGAAATGGCGGTTATGGGGCATTTCTCTCACTTTGGGTTTTTCTCTCTTCTCTGTCTTAAATAAAGGAAAGGCTGCACACTCCAATTCAAACCACGAGGCACTTGAGGCCGATTTTTCCCACGAAAACCCATCCGATAGGCGTAATTTCCTCCGTCAGGTGAAAGGTAGATAGTTTTTCTTACCCCAGAAGTTTACAGACTTGAGAAATCATTATCCTAACTCTTCCAAATGAACTCATTTCTTTGAAAAAGCCCTCTCGTTCTTCGTAAGAAACTACGTGTTTGCTGCTGTTCGGTCATGACGTAATAAACTCGGCTTTGTAGCCTGGTCTGCTGACAAAATTCCTCTTTCCGGCAGAGGGACAGTCAATAAATTGCAAGGTACTGTACTCTCTCCCCACGGGGTCTAACGTGCCGCCTATTGTACTGAGTAGCCAGGCGAAGAACACAGGTCGCCAAAGGGGGTTTGGCACGGATTTTCCTCGGGAGCAGTTACGAAATAGTGCCGAAGAAATCCGACACCTCGTTTATTTCGCGGGGAGTTGGAGAAGAAAGTCATTAGAGAGCTTAAGCAACCACGACGGCAACGTCTAGGACGACGGCATGAAACAATAGCCTTAATTGCAAAATACAATAACTGCACGTGGGAATGCACGCAGTCACCTACATTTCAACCGTTGTCTGGAAAAACAGAACGTGAAAACCCCACATTTTACGTTTACAAGAGAACGCCAACGTTAAAGTAAGTCACTCCGTTTTTCTTTCGGCGTGAACGGAACTCTATGCTTGTCATATTTTTCGAAGATATGAATGTGAAAAGTAATTAAAGGCGAACGAAGGAAATAGTAAGCATCACATTTCGGTAGAAAACATTTTTCTAGGTCCCGTCCTCGCTGCCGTCGCCGTCGTTGATGCTTAAGCTCTCTAATATTCACGGCTTATTGACCAATCGCTGAACGGTGGAATCTGCAGAGAAAACCCACGAAGTAAATTAACACACATGTGTAAATAAATATAATGTGGTCCATTCGTTAGACCCCGTGGGGAGAGAGTACAGTACCTTGCAATTTATTGACTGTCCCTCTGCCGGAAAGAGGAATTTTGTCAGCAGACCAGGCTACAAAGCCGAGTTTATTACGTCATGACCGAACAGCAGCAAACACGTAGTTTCTTAAGAAGAACGAGAGGGCTTTTTCAAAGAAATGAGTTCATTTGGAAGAGTTAGGATAATGATTTCTCAAGTCTGTAAACTTCTGGGGTAAGAAAAACTATCTACCTTTCACCTGACGGAGGAAATTACGCCTATCGGATGGGTTTTCGTGGGAAAAATCGGCCTCAAGTGCCTCGTGGTTTGAATTGGAGTGTGCAGCCTTTCCTTTATTTAAGACAGAGAAGAGAGAAAAACCCAAAGTGAGAGAAATGCCCCATAACCGCCATTTCTAGACCCCAGAGAAACAACAGGACAACAACAAACTCTTAAGGTAAGTTTATTTTCTTTATCTGAGAATTTTGTGAAATAATAGTCACACAGTGCAAATACAGAGCTTGGGCTGCCTGTGTGTCGACCGGCATGCAATGCGGGCGCTTTGAACCTCGAATTTTAGCGAGTTCGACGGTATGGTTCAGTAATCTTCTTCCATCCTTGTAATCATAGCGACTTTTTGGAAAAAAATACTCTCAAAAGACGTATAAGACAATCAGTTAACTTTATACATTGTTATTTCGCAAAAGTCATTCAATTCTATACTCTTGTTAGACCTGTTATGAGTCATGAGTTTAGAGTGATGGCGTCCAAGGAACCAAAACGGTAACTAGGTAGAGGAGGACGGCCCAAAGAACCAGTGACTTTGAAAGTTATATACTTAAGAGAATCGGTACAAGACCAGTGGAGGGATTGGAAAGCCTCGAAGGGTTATTCAAGACTCGCGGTCAGTGAATTCGCTCAAGTTTTACTGCAGTAACTGAGTAAGTATAAATACTTGAAATTATTTGCGCTCTGTACTTGAGTTTGTAGTCTGTTCTCACTCTCTGCTATACTCACGTAAATATGTGAATACGTATTGGTCTCGTCTTCAGTTCATGTCCAATCAGAACAACAGGATCAGCACGAGCAACGTCTACCTCAACAACTTAATACATGTCATACATGTCACTATCATTATGTAATTTCATGAGTGAGTACACTGAGTTGCATGCAGGTTTCACAGTCGTATTGGTCTGATATACATGTACATGTAGGCTATACAATTTACCTTTAGCATTCTTGAATTAAGTCTTCTATAGGGTAGGGAATTTCATTTTTTCTTGAATGCATTCTCAAAATTACAAGAGTAACCTTGTAATAGCTAGGCCCAAGGATCAGGGTTTCACACTAAAATCCTATTTCTCAAATCATAAGCCTTAGCTCTGTGGTGACAATTAGAATCACAACTTGAGAATTATTCCTCAAAAACACTTATCCCCCTTATATTACAGCACAGAATTTTAAAGCAAGAGCTTATGACAAGTAGCCAAAAGGGTAGTGCCTCTGCCACAACAACATCCAAGACATCTGGCTCCAACTATTGCTTTACGAGAAAGCCCAGAATTGATTTATTTGGTTACTTAATATTGCAGCAGATTTAGGGCTAAGAAATAATTAAACAAATATCCCTTACAGTGTCTGTGACTAGTATAGTGGATATTTACAGTGTGACTACTTCTAACAGGACCATCCAACACTAACCAGCCAGTCACAGCACAAGTTTATAACGGCTAGATTGCAGAATACCCCACCACTTCGAAAGATCACTTGAAAAGCCCTTACAAATTGTTCAAAATTATCCATTTAGCTCGGGTGTGTTTAGATTCGTTCTATGAATGATTTGGAGTTGAAAATGGGTAAGATTTATTTGAATTTCAGGGTTAGGTTTTTAGAGGGTGTGTATGAGAATTTGAGAAAATGCATTATTAATGAACCAAGTGGTGGGGTATTCTGCAATCATTCCATTTATAACAAATGATCCAGACTTTGGTAGTCCCCAAGCCAATAAAATTTAAAGGCCCAGACATCAGTAGCTTCCAAGCCAATCAAATTTGACAATGTGGTGGCCCATGTTGAAGTTGTTACACCGTAACTTGCCATGTCACTTCACAAGGAGGTAAATATCTGATGAGTAGATCTCAGATGCAAAATGCAAACCAGCTCTCATGCATAAAAGAAGTTTGCCGAGGGCGGGAATTTGGTAGCGCACGCGTGCAAAAGTTTTTTCGCGCCTTTTGTGCGGACTGAGTAAACGTTTGAACTGAACAAAAAAAAATCCAAAGTGAGCAGTGAATTGGAGAAAACTGAGTGAAGGTTAGTTAGAAAATCGTTGCAAAAAGTGTTCAAATACTCATATATTTGGAAGCAATCTGTTAGACTACTACTTAAAGTATAAATCAGCTACTTCAACCGTAAAAATACAAGCAAAAAGGGAACCCTAAGGCTTGTAAAGATTCAAGAGACCAGCTGAGATTTCTGAGCCCCAGAAACACTTTATAACGCTGTACAATATAATGTTTTTGCCTTCGAGAAAATCGACTTCGGTCTTTCGGAGTTCAAATCGGAAGAAAGTGGAACTACTTCTTCGCACTCTCGACTAGAAATTTCAAAGATCCTGGCACTCTTGGAACGAGAAGCTCACTACAAACACGGTAATTTTCTAGGTAAATATTTTTTATGATGTGATAAACTGTATTTTTGCTAAATTTACTGATGGTAATACCTGGTAATACTAGTAGAGTGGAGTAAAATTTGGTCTGAAATCATAGTACGAGAGTTTAGCGGTCGTGCGACATATATATTTGTAAGCAAACTTCCCGCGAGTCTTAAAGACCCTGTGTCCGAGCCCATGGTGCTTTGCGCGCGCAAATCATTTCCGTAGGCTACGGAAATCAGAAAGATCGTTGTTGTTGTTATGTGACCCTCGAATCTTTCGAAATCCATCCCTAGTTTGGGCCATCGTGTAATTATTCATAGGTATATATGCTTAACTGACTTTCTTTTATCTTAACTTTTGAATATATTCTTTTTTAAATGAAACTTTAGTTCGAATATTTCTTCGAATCCCGGACTAGAGTGACGAGTAGAGGAATTTCGGAGAAAGGACCGAGACAGCGAGGCGAAGCGACTCGACAAATAATCCTTCAGCAGTCCACATTTTACTTTCTCTAGATCTACAAGAGAACACTTGTGGTTCAAAAGGACTACTACGTGAGTTTCCCGGGGATTTGCTGCACTAATGGACCGGCGGGCTTCGTTGGAAATACAAAGCACAAAGCATGCAACCACTTCTGGCATCAAGATCATTCGTAATTATAATTTCGCATGACTAAGCTCCACTGAGGTGTTACGATGTATCTGGATATGTTTTGCATTTTTATTAGCAGAGAAAGCAATGTCCTTAACCTTTGTTTTCATCCTCCAGTACGTCCAGGAAAACTACGATCGCGGGTCAAAGTCCAATCTGCCGAGTTCAGCTGTTACTTCGCTGTGAGTTGACTCGAGTACGAGTCGACATTTCATTTTACACTCAAAATATATCATTCGCAAGGAAAGTAGAGATCTTCAAATACAGCCAAGCAATACTGGAAACATGAAAACAAGGTAGCAAGAGTGTGTGTTTGCTTGTAGAGTTGTGAAAAGTCGCACTCGTGAACCTAATTAGAATCTAAAGACAGAACAACTGGCTTCCTGCCGAGTACTATTAAAATCATAATCGAAGCATCCGGAGAAAATTCGTGGGCTCGATTTGGTTTCTAATCCGGTAGAAATTATGAAATTCGTTATCCAAAGTATATGGGTACTTCTTTTATGAAACTTATAAACAATCGAGAGCATTTTAGTTCGCCTAAAAGCTGGCCTTTAATTTATGCGGCCGTTGATAAACAAACTAATCATAACATTGGCGCAAAGCACCATGGGCTCGGACACAGGGTCTTTAATCTTCAAGATATTTTTCTTCCGGTTCGTTTATCGGAAACTGCCAAAAAACTACTTCATCGGGATGGTGTGTCAAGTTGCAAAACAGCCTATACGAGGGAGATTAGGGAAAATATGTCAGCTGTCCATTTCTTCGCAGGGGACTCTAGACGGGAGATCATTCGACAGTTTGATTAAAAAAAATTGAATGTGATGACCGTTATAAATCCTTATGATGGCTCATATCTGTCCCGATCATAGGGAGAAAATAAAATCGCCGAAAATCTGGACCAGTTTGACGGTTTCTAGGAAGCTTTTGCGAGTGTGTACCACTCGATATCGCCGTGAATTACCACCAAAAACTTAGCTCATTTACTGTTCTTCAACATTTTGAATGTTAGAGAGGGAGCAGGAACCTGGAAGTTTTCGTTTTTCGTCAAAATTCTCGCGCGTCTCGCTTGTCGGCGATGAATTTAGTTGCCTGCCTTGTGTATTTTTATGTAGTTGGCGAGATGAGCTACAGGAAGCCCGAGCTATACACGACTTTCATAAATCTGATTTACCGTTTCGGTAGTTTATCCACATGTATAGAAAACATGAACATTGCCATGTCAAAGAGCATGTAGTCATTAGTAATCTTGTGAAATCTGAGTGTTGTAGCTTAAAAAGCAATGAAGTTACAGCCATTTGAACTTAGAGAGATTTGTATGAGAAAAACAACGGAGGCCTTTCTAGCCTCGCTTTCATATTTTTTCTGCATTAGAAATGCTCATAACTCAACAGCAATTTTCCACATTGCTCTAAAACTCAACACAATTACTAGTTTTAATGTGATCTTTCATGTGGTAGCATTCGTTAATTGCCCTCTACAGATTGATCTTCCAGGTTATGCAAATTAGGAGGCGGCCATTATGAAAGTCGTGTATATGTAAACAATCCTGAGCCACAGGAAACCCGAGCTGTATTATGAGCGCGCGCTAAATCAACACATATACAGCAGAATCAAGTCAAAAGGTATTTAATTTCACAATTTGCTAAGAAATGATGGATTATTAAAACATCAGTGACAAATACACAAAATGGGAGGATGGTTAGCCTGTGGATGTACCACACTTATACCGATTCGCCATACATTCTAAGTCAGCCGTCCAACAAGGGCAGCCACGTGTTTGGCCATCTTTCCGGGTTTTTTTATAGAAATAATACAAGTATAAAGTTGAACTGCAAAATATCCTATCGCCGTATCGGCTCTGTCTTCGTGTAGAACTTCGGCTTCGCCGACAACCTTCAGTAAAAAATTGAATTGAAAGAAACAGAGATAAATAACGACCGTATTGTCTATTGACTTGTTGGCGTTTCATAGAAACTTAAAACTCACCATAAACATTAATCCTCTGCAATTCCTCTTCCGATGTCTTGAGAGGTCAAGATCGATGGCCGTCCGAAGGCTAGCGAGGAACGCCAGGTCGAATTCTTGAATCAAAACAAAAACAAACGCCGGCAATGGATGCCGGTCGACATAGAGTCTTTAATAATGTATTAAAGTTAAAAACTGGAGTCCTAGCTTATAACATTGATATTGCATAACGTTTTTATCCCAGTTTTTTTTTCAAATTCACCGGCAGCTATGATACCAGTATAGGTATTCCTCAAGGTCCTCAAGAGATAATCTGTACAGACCAACAATAAGAACAAACCGTAGGCATGACTATTTTCATTTCGATATTTTGCCACTAGAGTATGGAAAGAAATTCCACTGAACATCAAACAATTGGGAAAATGGAAATTAAAGAAAGACTACAAAATAGTCTTGTTAGAAAATCAAAAGCAGAATTCCTTCTCTTTTTTTTCTTTTCTATCCCTCTACTGTTTGCCATCACGCCGAATTGCCAACATGCTGCTTGCTCTGAATTTTCGTAGACAATAATTTAACATCATTTGTATTACTATTTCTTGATATGGCTACTTGGCCTCTGTACACTTATATGTAATTACTTTTTTTTCCTCTACTCTAACTATAGTCTCTATCTAGTCTAGCTCCTGGAAAAGTGTAAAATAAAACTGAATTGAATTAAACTTGAGCAGAAAAACAAACTGACCATCTTTTCCTTGTTTATGACTCAATTAGTCGCCGCATGAATATCGCTTTGCTCAGTATATGTCAGTTCGGTTTCTTTGCACCCTCATTGGTTGATTTGTGGTCACCTGACAAGTAACAAAACAAACTGTTACCCGTAGGGATAATATATTGTTTTAAACCATGACGTCAGAGGGCAAGCTTGTCGGCGTCATCCTTTTCAATACTTTGAACTGAAGGGAGAGAAAATGGTCCAGGGCCCGGTTCCTGAAAGCCCGATTAGCGCTAATCCTGGATTAACTCTCAACAAAACATTAGTTGTCATGGTAATTAACTCTGGATTAGCGCTAATCTGGCTTTCAGGAACCGGGCCCAGCACGTTACGAGGGCATGAAATAGCCATTGACGATGTGCTACCTCAGGTACTGATATACCGTATTTTATCGCCATAGGCGCTTATTTCATATTTCGTATTCAATCGAGGGGGAGCGCATAATCGACGAGATGCGCTTAATAGCAAAATTGCTAGGACTCTGAGTTTATTTTCTACGATGTAGCTTTTAGTTTAAAAAAAACATGATGTCCAAGGGTAGTTCATTCCACATCTACATCATCGTCCATTTTCAATAACGTTCACCTCGTAATTTCGTAAATTCCTTTTTTTTTTACCACCACAAACTAAAAAGAGTGAAGCGGAAGACCCTTGAAAACGATGGAAAATGATTCAAGCGCGCTATACCACGTGAGCAATGACGGTATGTCCTCATTTTCAATGGAGATAAAAAGTAAAGGTATTCATATATATAGCGCAGAATACCGCAGAGATAGCCAATCAGAACACGAGAAACTGAGCAGTTGTCGTAAAAAGTTAATTACCATACATTTCAATGGTTTTTCGGTTTTTTTTTTTTTACGGTAGATCGATATGCTGTTGGTCTCGCTTTCGAGAAAGCCATCGAAACGCCAGCTTGAATGTGAATGTGCAAACCGTTCGGCTAGACCAAAGAATTGGTTTTAGATAATAAATTATTTTAAAGCATGATTTCGCAATTCGACGAAGAATCAGTGAAAAGCAAAGCAGCTGCCCAAGAGTCAGTGAAAAGCAAAACAGCTGTCCAACGAAAATGTTGTACGAATTTAACGAGCTTTCATCGTGCATTTCATCAGTGCTTCTTATAAATATTGCTGAGGTCAAGCTAGAAATTTATCATGTTGAGAACGAAATTAAGATTGGCAACTTCTTATTTAAAGTCCCCGGATGTTCTACATGAGGCGTTGTTGGAAACTGGGCCTGACGATGCACCGCACTGCCTTCTTGCATCACACAAACTGCTGTGTATAGAGCAGGTAAAAAAAAATAGAAATTACTGAAATTATGGAGCAATAGAGTACTTCGTAACCGAGCTGTCGGACAAATAATATTCGAACAATTTAGTGTAATTAGTATGCGGCGGCCATGTTGGTGTATAGCTTTAGTACACCAAGATGGCGGCCTAAAACGTACTCTACAAATAAATCATATTAAAAGAACAGCTTTACAGATCGTATAGTTTAGATTTTAGAATTTTGATGACGTCACGTGAAAACGATCTATTGGCGTTTTTCATCGTCATGACACGCGATCGCAAAATTTGTTTGCATTGATAAAATCAAATAAAACATCTTGGTCCTTGTAAAACTACCAAAATTACACTTATAACCCAAAATTTTTTGGGGAAAAGATTATTTCCTAACGAATCAGTGGGCCAATGAATGTACGACAATTTTACAGTACTTTGACGCGGCCGCGAAACATGGCGGCCATTAAAGATTTATCGAGTTGACACAATTACACGGATTTGTATGCCTTCCGGAAAACACTTTGGGTCGTTCTGTCATGAAATTCAAAATTTATTTACTCCGGAACAATACACCCCATCGATGTGAAATTTTCTGTGCAGACTTTTATTATCGATATCTCGATAAAGAACAGCTTTGTTAGATATTCTTATGCAACTACTGTAAGTAGCTATTTTGAGCTCGTGTAGGGATACTAACAAAGCATATTTCGTTGTATTCTGCTATATTATTGTCCACTTGCAGTATTTTTAAGGTTTTTACGTTAAATTTTGGATACATACTGCGTAATATATTCATTTCATGGTTCGCTATGAAAAGTTAGACTTAGCAGTTAATGTACACTGTCTACTCATGCTGATATTTCGCATATTGCTGCTGTGGGACCTCTATAAATCACTATAAATTGCAGCTACTTTACGCCAAAACGAGAATGGTATATATTTATTGCATTTTAGAGAGATCTTGCTTGGGGGGAACAACTGGACGAAGTTTAAAAAAAAGTTAATTTGAGCTTCTCAATTTAAGGTATTTTTGGTAATTTAACAAAAAATGATATTTGTATCAACTATATACAACTATCCCTAGCCAAGACTGTCAGGAGGAAAATAAGTTATATCCCGCGCGCTTCGTAATAATTAATTAATAATAAAACCATTTTATCAAAATTGAACTATTTAATATTAGTAAATCACAATTCTTTCAATCACATCATTCCTTACATTAATAACACACAGAGTTATGAAATAAACAACTCTTTTTTTCTTTAAAATTATTCAATGCATTTATATTAATACTGTATGTAGAACTGTCATATTTCATTTCAGATTATGAATAGTAAAGTTTTAGCTTAGAGCTGCACTTAATCCGTGACTATCATGGTCAGGAAGCAAATAGATTGTATATCAGTTCTTGGCCACTATTGGTATCAAGAGGGTCTTAATGGGGTTACCCGTCAGCCGACAAATGCCTTAAAATTTATATAGTTAAGGTTAGAAAACCACAGCAAAAATCCTGCCAGACGTTGGATCAAAAAACAGATCTTGATCAGCAAGAAGAAGAAAATATAATGATAAAGTGTCCGAAGACTACTGCAATGCTGATCAAATACAACGCTTGTCGAGGTTTATACGATATTACGGCTGGCCAGTACCAGCCTTCTTCAGGTTTATTTTACAGTGGAGGTCACAAATGGCTACAAGGCTTATTGTTAATTACGTAACTATGAGCAGAAATTACAAAATCGGTGACATATGTTTTATACAATAGTAACACATGTCATCGATTTTGTAATTTCCGCTCAGTTACGTAATTAACAATTTATATAAGCCTTGTATCCATTTTAATTTTCTAGGTGTTTTGTTTCAAATAACCGTCAAACCCCTAAAAATTTAACTGTCAAAGCTACCCCCCCCCCCCCCCCCCAAATTGAGACCCTCTATCAACTATAGATGTTTTAATGGCCCTTTGCACGTGACGTCATAGCCGCCATGTTGGTGTACAGTTAACAATAGATTCTTCGTTAGCTTCTTTTGTTCTGTACACCAACATGGCCGCCATGCCCTTTGTCATTTGAATCTCTGGGGATTGAGTGCAAACCATCTATTCCACACTTTTTTTTATCACACTGTTTACAATAATTTTTTTCCACGAGTATTTACTGTAGGTTGCACATCCGAGACACGGATATAAAATATCAAGTATACTTTAGCGACAGACAGGGTAAATATGAAATAACTGTCCATAACATGTTTGTATCGTGTGTATTGGATAGGTTGCTGAGTCATGCTACCAATGTTAACATTGTACCTGGCAGTAAACGCCAATGGTGAAGATATATACACTTCAATGAGTATAGGTAATCAAATGAACGAGTGAAATTAGGGATAAATTTCACGCGTTTGTCAAAATCGCCGTAGATTTTGACAAACAAGTAAAATTGATCCCTAATTTCACGAGTCACTATTTGATTACCATTAATATTATGGAGGGCAAATTACGAAGCAGAAAAAAAATATTTTAAGCGCGCGTAGGCGGCGTTTGAAATTTCACATGTGAAATTACAAATTACGCGTGAAATTTCAAGTTAAAATTCCCTAATTTGTCCTCTATGGTATTATAAAGATAATTCACTTGTTTGTTTTATATAGGCCATTTTAACGATGTTGCCCACGCATCAGTAGAACAATACACGCGAGAGACTCATTCTGGTTCACCAGCCTTTTGTTATTTAAATAACCTATAGACCATTTTCTCAAGTATGCGCACGCAACAGGCTAGGCTTGATGGGCCGGTAAATACTTCACGTGGTAATCACGTAGTGGTTTCCTATAACCCTCCCTATTATTTCAACCAATACTAAATCCAAGCTGCCTACATGAAGTATTTCTTGGCGGGCCGTGAGTTTTGTTAGACTCGTTCTGATGCGACAGCCTTTGTTATTCAAATTATCGGCTATTGTTCAAAAATTGGCGGCTATTGTTCAAAAAGCGATTTGGTGGACGAGTCACCGTTAGCCTGCGTCTAGTATTGACTTCTTTTAATAAAATCGTCCCTTGGAATCCTTAGTTTGCTAATATCTCTAAGTGATGCAAGAAGGAAACGTCTTTAAAGAGCGATTAACTACAGTATGTTGGTCCTTGGGGCCGCTTAATTAACTACGAGGGAACTTACGTACAGTGTAATAAACTAATATTTCTGAATCTCACAGGCGAAGTATTTTTCGTTTGAATGTATCAGTTTAAAGAGGCCGCTATGTCATGGTGTTGTGCATGTTTGAATTAATGTTCGAGTGGTGGCTGTTAACTGGCTACAAACAGCTAAGGTTCCCTCCCGTATTGCTGGATTGAAATGATATGCAATATTTTCCTTGAAGACTATGTGAACACAGTTTTTTAGTCATTTATGAGTATTTGCGCGAGGTGAAAATCACTGGAAATAACCGTGTCCGGCCCAGACTGCGAATACAAAGGCCTCTCAACGTCACACAACCCCAGCCTAGTCCCAGGAGTTCTGGTTAAAAAGTTGTTTATTTGGTTAATGGGATCCCTGTGGTTTGTAATGATTTGTGACGTCACGAGACAACCACTACAAACCACAGGGATCCCATTAAACCATCAGAAAACAACACCAGCCAGAACAACCACTTTAATCTCCCAGAGGGACTGTGGAAGGGATAAATAATCGTTTAAACACTTTCATCGGCGCTTATCAATAGAAAACGTTTATCTAGTCTTACGGTATTTGTTAGCCTCCGATGCGTGGTTGCGTTCCCTCCCACACCAACGTCTGCGAACTCGAGCCAACAAACTGAATAACGGTCTATGCAAACAATGGCCGTTTTTATACTACAGACGTCTAAGACGTCTAGACGCATTAAACGTCTGACCGTTAAGTGCGACTGATATAAAAACGGGACGCATAAGTTTGGACTGCGACACATAAAATACCACGATTTCCTTAAAAAGAAACTGGGTACTATTCTCGGAGGAGACTGGATACTACCGGACGACTAGCGCGAAAAAATAATGAATGATCGTGAATGTCACTGATAATGGCGGAGCCATTACTGCAGTTTTGGAAGACTTTTTCACAGAGTCGACGAGAACGGAGAGAAAATTTTTTTATGGAAAAAATGTCTTCTAGAGAATATGGACGAGGATATGGAACTGGCGAAAACTCTTTTGTCTTGTGTGATGTGCCCGTAAGCCAAAACGCACGGCAAGAAGGAAACCCAGATGAACAAGTGATGGTGGATAACTCATAAATCGTTTTCCAATTAGCCCTGACTGGCTATAAGTACGTCAACGTCTCTAGTATAAAAACGGCCATTCCTGATCTTCAAGTCCAATGCCAGAAGAATGGCGAGTAACGTAACAGTAGTGAGGTTTTCTAATCTTTAAGTGTAATATTTAACTCCCTTTAAACTCAAATATTTTCTAATATTTAGTCACAGTTTACTTCAGTAACCCTCTGTATGTCGAACTCTCAAACGTTGGTAATAAACACAATAGCGAGGCGATTCCGGGTTTAGCTCAATGTCTTGGAATCGTCTCGGTTTGCGTTCCTCTCCTTTTATTTCAATCACGGGTTGTTCCATGTCTTTCTATCTACGAATAATAAATAAAACCCCTCGCCAAGCCGGCATGAATGTCGCCTGGAACCAAACAACGTCCCCAATCCCACCCTATAATATTTACAACAATTCTTACCATACACGTACATGCACACTTCTCATGTTTTCATCGCTCATATCCGGACTAGCCTCTAGCTTTTATACCCTGCAATTTCATTAAGAGGGAGAGGGGGTGGGGGGTGGGGGATTTGCAGGGCAAATCGGATGACGACACAACACTACTTTCGCGCATGCGCCTGAGAGTGCACTCCTATCTACACAAGCTTACTACGATATATGAATGTGCTAAAATAAAATGTCGTTGCCTTTTCAACACAAATCAAAGACTGTCGGCATGAGTACGGAAAACAATGGAAGCTGCACATCAAACCTTAAAATTACAGCCAGGAAAACGGCAATTTCGACGCTAAAATATCACAATCTCTTTGCTACAGAGGGTATATCGATCGATCTCAGCCAGGGTTTTGGCTCGTCTCCTGTTAGTTCCGCCTTCAGCCTGTTCTCTTGGGTCCTGTTTGTCAGTCTGCTGGTCCAAAGCATGATGGGAAGAGAAAGCCGAGTCAAGACCCAGCCCGGAGGCCTGGGTTCTACGGATTGGACGAGGACTTGTTTTGAGCTTGGGTCCAATCTCCTGGGCCGGGTACTCGGTGGCGTACTGGGACGCCTTGCCAAGAAATATGATGCTGTTAAGAATCTTGACGGACATGAGACTGCAAAGAAAGGAAACAACATCACAGCACAATGCAAATATATGGTAACGCAACATTAGCTGATTTCGTATGAGTGGGCGGTTACGGCAACGACTTACAACACGGTTACCGTACGGCAAATCGTGACATTGATAAGGCAAAGTTACAGTACCTGCTTTAAACTTATCACACCTTAAATATACATTTGGATTAGATAGCACGAGCAAAAACAAATGAAGAATTACGCCATTTCAACATGATTCCGTGATTGTTAGTTGCTTTTTATTCTAGCGAAAATTTACGGGCGCTAAACGCGAGAAAACTGCCTTTATTGTAATAGGCCATTTTGACGATGTTGCGCGCGCATTGAGAACAATATACATGCAATCAAGAAAACAAAAGATTGTCATGCAACATTGAGTTTTGGCGGGCCACATTCTGGTTTTTTGGCGGGCCACATCCTTTTGTTTTCAATGCGTGCGCAACATCGTCAAAATGGCCTATTCTTATAGGAGTAGAGTCCATTGATGCTAGAGAATTCCCTAATCGTTCATTAAGTGTGCTAATGTACCCACAACATACACGACACGGATGCTTTTGGGTAACTACTGAATCTAAACTATACTGGGTACTTACAAGAAGTAAGTAGCAATGACTAGTGCCACTCCTCCTCCACCATGAATCCGTATGGAGTGTTTTACCACTCGGATAACCTGATAAACAGAACGGACATGTCGTTAAAGGACTCCGTTCGTCAAAGCCTGATTAGCGGTTCTTTTGGTCTTTCTCCATTTAAGGTTACCGGATACCTTCAAGGCATGTTTTTTTGTAAAAAAAAAATATTGATTATTTGGAAAGTTTATGGATTGTTCTACAATTTAGAAAAAAACATTATTTCAAAAGATATAAAAGCTTGCGAGATATTTGGAAAAAACGTATTTAGAAGGAAACTAAATAAATCACCGAGGCGTTGTAATCCCTTTATGTGCCACGGGCACCCCGTGGACTTTTAGCGGGAACTGTTATCCGAGTACCGTAATTAATTATTTGCATACTGTTGTTGTAGCTTCCCTTCTTCGAAATAACAAACGTGCATTTAGAGTCTTTTATCAATCGTTTGTATGGGGAAATCCAAAAGAGAAAAGCAGAGTCCTTGAGTAAAACAAAGCGAACCCTGGACCGCGAAAAAGAAAGGAAACCGGCGATAAGGAGGAATTCGGTAAAACGAGCCGGATTGAGCTCGCGAACAGCGACAAAGGCTCGTGCTTCGAAGAACGCGCGAAAGGCAGCGAATAACAACCTTCAACTTCAGTGTCAACTCCAAATATAAGCAGCGCCAGCAGGCTTAAACTGTCGTTTGGCTTACCAGGAACCAGCAAGTCATTTGAAGAGACCGAGGGCGCGAGCAGCGATGAATTCACATCGGAGTCTATAATTTCCCGCAAATTTCACTACTGCTTTGAAGCTCCAGGGGTCCTTGCGTAGTCATTGGCTAGTTGGTTCGAAGTGTTGACATTTGCCTTGATGAGGTGTGAAATGTTCACAAAACTTTACACGCCAAATCTCCGACTAGGTTTTCTTCGTATCCCTTCTCTTTGAACGAATTAATAGGGTATGCAGACTTGCCAGATTTTGATGAAACTCGGCCAAAAGACAGATAAGTTACTGACAAAGAAAAGGGTGTGAGCGTTTAGCAATATTCAAAGTATTTTTCCTCGTAGATTATCCCGCATGATGTGACTCGGACATTATTGAAGACTAAAACTTTAGGAATGAATTGCATTTGAATGAAGTAAAATATTAACAAATGCTCACACCCTTTTTTAGGCTGTCATATGCTGATTAACATTATGCAGTTGAATTGTTCTTATGCGTTAACCCGAAGGCTGCTAATTCACTTTTAAAAACCTTGTCAGTTTTGCGTTTGTTGGCTTAGCACTGCTTTACAATAAAATATATTTTTAAACAAATCCATTCAGCGTATTCTACACTTCATAAGCTTTACAGAGGTATATAGGTTTCTATAGTTTTCTTTAAAACAACGCGCGTACAAAATTATTAACGAGAGAGACCCGCGAAGGTATCCGGTAACCTTAATATTTAGGATTACAAAAGACCGTTTCGCATTCAAGGATTACCGCTGGATGCGATGACTGCAGACGGACTTACTCAACGTTTAGTCTCATTCTAGGTCAGAAGTTCAAACTACAACAACACAGAATAATCTATCTTGCATGCCATGGTACTATGAATATTTTAACATCAGAATGAGACTAACGTTGAGTAAATGCGTCTGTAGTCATCGCATCCAGCGGTAATTCTTGAATGTGAAACTGGACTATTAGAAATGTACGTTTTTAACCCCAAATTTGTATTCAACAAGTTAGTAAAACAAGCCAATGATTGTACTCAGCTTAATACTGAAATAGCTTTATCGTGCACTGGGCCCAGGGGAACTCGTTATATTTGGTTGATGGGTTTCTGGTTTACTCATACCTTTTTGACCGTCGTTCGTTTTCTTTTTACCGGCTATACTAGGAACTAAGTGATGGTGGCTATGGCGATTATGCCATTGAACGAAATAGCTCCATAACGAGGCACGGCTTGAGAAAAACAGTCGCTGAAAAAGGCCTAAAATCGAAACAAGAACACGCCGGTGGAAACAGCAGAATCAGCTTGCCCCATGTCAGACCACGTGACAGCTCTCCAGTGGATTCAGTGCCTTATTTTCAAGGTCTATAAATGTACACATTTCCTCTTGGGATAAGACAAACAAGAAAATATTACTCAAGAGTAAAGTCAGGTGATCTGAAATGGGGCAACAAACAGGCAAGCGGAAGGGGTCTCAACTTGATATAACAAACAGGCAAGCTGAAGGGGTCTCAACTTGATACAACAAACAGGCAAGCTGAAGGGGTCTCAACTTGATATAACAAACAGGCAAGCTGAAGGGGTCTCAACTTGATATAACAAACAGGCAAGCTGAAGGGGTCTCAACTTGATATCGAACAAACAGGCAAGCTGAAGGGGTCTCAACTTGATATAACAAACAGGCAAGCTGAAGGGGTCTCAACTTGATATAACAAACAGGCAAGCTGAAGGGGTCTCAACTTGATATAACAAACAGGCAAGCTGAAGGGGTCTCAACTTGATATAACAAACAGGCAAGCTGAAGGGGTCTCAACTTGATATAAGAAACAGGCAAGCTGAAGGGGACTCGACTTGATATAAGAAACAGGCAAGCTGAAGGGGTCTCAATTTGATATAACAAACAGGCAAGCTGAAGGGGTCTCAACTTGATACAACAAACAGGCAAGCTGAAGGGGTCTCAACTTGATATAACAAACAGGCAAGCTGAAGGGGTCTCAACTTGATACAACAAACAGGCAAGCTGAAGGGGTCTCAACTTGATATAACAAACAGGCAAGCTGAAGGGGTCTCAACTTGATACAACAAACAGGCAAGCTGAAGGGGTCTCAACTTGATACAACAAACAGGCAAGCTGAAGGGGTCTCAACTTGATATAACAAACAGGTAAGCTGAAGGGGTCTCAACTTGATATAACAAACAGGCAAGCTGAAGGGGTCTCAACTTGATATAACAAACAGGCAAGCTGAAGGGGTCTCAACTTGATACAACAAACAGGCAAGCTGAAGGGGTCTCAACTTGATATAACAAACAGGCAAGCTGAAGGGGTCTCAACTTGATATAACAAACAGGTAAGCTGAAGGGGTCTCAACTTGATATAACAAACAGGCAAGCTGAAGGGGTCTCGACTTGATATAACAAACAGGCAAGCTGAAGGGATCTCGACTTGATATAACAAACAGGCAAGCTGAAGGGGTCTCGACTTGATATAACAAACAGGCAAGCTGAAGGGGTCTCAACTTGATATAACAAACAGGCAAGCTGAAGGGGTCTCAACTTGATATAACAAACAGGCAAGCTGAAGGGGTCTCGACTTGATATAACAAACAGGCAAGCTGAAGGGGTCTCAACTTGATATAAGAGACAGGCAAGCTGAAGGGGTCTCAACTTGATATAACAAACAGGCAAGCTGAAGGGGTCTCAACTTGATATAAGAGACAGGCAAGCTGAAGGGGTCTCGACTTGATATAAGAGAGAGAATGACGGATCTAAATGACTAAACTGATCAGAATCTGCTGCTCCACTCGGCACAGTCCACTGATATACAAGTCTTGGCATTTTACGAATGACGATAGATGAGACCCAGGACAGGTTTCTTGAGTGAGTTTTATTTTGCCATCCGAAAGAAATACGATGCGATTCTGTTCTAATATAGGAAAGTGGTTCTGTTCTAATAGAAGTGGTTCTTTTTGTAGTTTACCCCGAGGCAACCTATTTTCAATTAACACTTTAAGTGCATTCATTCATTCGTTCAATTTGTTGTGGTGCACCCAAGTGTCGCCAGAGAAATGCTTTATTTTTAGTGTAGAACGCGAACGTACATTAATATGTACGCCGCCCGAAACAGCTGCTGTCGATGTCTCTTATAAGTACCAGAGAGCCGAGCGGCAGTGGAATATAACCCATTCTATATATACGTACCAGAGAGCCGAGTAGCAGTGGAATATAACCCATTCTATATACGTACCAGAGAGCCGAGTAGCAGTGGAATATAACCCATTCTATATACGTACCAGAGAGCCGAGCGGCAGTGGAATATAACCCATTCTATATATACGTACCAGAGAGCCGAGTAGCAGTGGAATATAACCCATTCTATATACGTACCAGAGAGCCGAGCGGCAGTGGAATATAACCCATTCTATATACGTACCAGAGAGCCGAGCGGCAGTGGAATATAACCCATTCTATATACGTACCATGCAGAGAGCCGAGTAGCAGTGGAATATAACCCATTCTATATACGTACCAGAGAGCCGAGCGGCAGTGGAATATAACCCATTCTATATACGTACCAGAGAGCCGAGCGGCAGTGGAATATAACCCATTCTATATACGTACAGGAGAGCCGAGTAGCAGTGGAATATAACCCATTCTATAAACGTACCAGAGAGGCGAGGGCAGTGGAATAAAACCCATTCTATATACGTACTAGAGAGGCGAGGGCAGTGGAATAAAACCCATTCTATATACGTACTAGAGAGCCGAGCGGCAGTGGAATATAACCCATTCTATATATACGTAGCAGAGAGCCGAGTAGCAGTGGAATATAACCCATTCTATATACGTACCAGAGAGCCGAGTATAGCAGTGGAATATAACCCATTCTATATACGTTCCAGAGAGCCGAGCGGCAGTGGAATATAACCCATTCTATATATGTACCAGAGAGCCGAGTAGCAGTGGAATATAACCCATTCTATATACGTACCAGAGAGCCGAGCGGCAGTGGAATATAACCCATTCTATATATACGTACCAGAGAGCCGAGCGGCAGTGGAATATAACCCATTCTATAAACGTACCAGAGAGGCGAGGGCAGTGGAATATAACCCATTCTATATACGTACCAGAGAGCCGAGTAACAGTGGAATATAACCCATTCTATATACGTACCAGAGAGCCGAGCGGCAGTGGAATATAACCCATTCTATATATACGTAGCAGAGCCGAGTAGCAGTGGAATATAACCCATTCTATATACGTACCAGAGAGCCGAGTATAGCAGTGGAATATAACCCATTCTATATACGTACCAGAGAGCCGAGCGGCAGTGGAATATAACCCATTCTATATACGTACAAGAGAGCCGAGTAGCAGTGGAATATAACCCATTCTATAAACGTACCAGAGAGGCGAGGGCAGTGGAATAAAACCCATTCTATATACGTACTAGAGAGCCGAGCGGCAGTGGAATATAACCCATTCTATATACGTACAAGAGAGCCGAGTAGCAGTGGAATATAACCCATTCTATATACGTACCAGAGAGCCGAGTAGCAGTGGAATATAACCCATTCTATATACGTACAAGAGAGCCGAGTAGCAGTGGAATATAACCCATTCTATATACGTACCAGAGAGCCGAGTAGCAGTGGAATATAACCCATTCTATATACGTACCAGAGAGCCGAGCGGCAGTGGAATAAAACCCATTCTACGAGACACCAGATCAAAATGATCAGCATGAGCCTGTTAAAAAATAATAATAGTAATGGTAAGTCACTGGTTACAGTATGAGCGACCGAATTGTATGGGATTTAGCGAGCCGTTAGGCGAGCCACTTAGTTAACCAGTAATGCACTCATGAAATAAACTAGTATATAAAACTGAATTTTCTAACATTTTTATGAAAAGCGTAAAATAACAGTTCAGCGCTATAGCTTGCGACACGGACATACGCAGCGTGCACAAAAACAGGTCCCCGGGGGCAGGGGGGGGGGGGGGGGGGGGGGGCTGGGGGGAGGTCAGTGATCGGGTGTGAGACCTCCCTTATCCTGACACTATAGCGTAGTTACAGTCCGTATGGTTGCCACCCATCAGGAATAAAAAAAAGACTTTTCACTGACCACAAAACAATTCTCACTGACCATAACAAGGCTGTTTGACATTCCCTCGTCCAAAACAAGTCATTCTATTAAAAAACCTGTAGCCTCCCCTCGCAGACACTTTGAGGCACGAGGGGCCGTTGTGGGAACCTAAAAATAAAATTCCCTGACTTTGATAAGAAATTTAGAATTTCTCTGAACAGATGCAAAATTCCCCGACTTTTCCCCGACCTTGGAAAATTTTTTTTTACCTGACCTGTGGCAACCCTGATTCTGTATAATTCGTAGAGGTATCTATGTGATTTGATTCGTAGAGGTATCTATGTGATTTGATTCGTAGAGGTATCTATGTGATTTGAATGCTGCGTTTTGATTGCTTAGCACCCTTTTGAATTATTAATGAATTTTATAATGATAATGACAATATAATAATAATGATGATGATAATGTAGAATCGATTCGCTTCAGGCAACATGTAGTATCTCTCGCGTGATTCTTACGTTTTTTCCTCTGCTAGACGTGGCATCTTGAGCCAGTCGTGATCTGTATTCTCTATACACCTAACAACAGAAATAACATGTTTTTGTTTATATTATATATGTAGAAATCTTTAGTTAAAGATACGTTTATTTCCTTATACCGCTTATTTCGGAGTGAGAAAGAAGTACATCAAGACTGTCTTCGTGACAGGAGGGCAGGCTCACCCTTTTAATAGTTGTATTAATAACGGAAAATTGAATTAGAGTACAAGGAGGGTTCGAATCCCGGCCGCGTCCTTGGGCAGGGACGTATAATCCGTTGGCCTTGTCTCCTTCCTCTTCTAATCTATACGAGGGGGACGTGAAAGAACCTGTTGTGTTATTTCGAGAAAGAGTAGGGGATTGTCTCCCGACACAACAGCCAGGTATTCCGAGTTACTAACAATCACTCATGATTGTAAATTGCACGGCAGCACATTGCGCCACAATAGCAGTCCGTATCACAAAAATAACCTTGTGAAGCGCATTTGGATATATTCATATAGAATTTGCGCTATATAAATGAATACCTTTTTTACCTTTACAACAAAAGGATGCTATGTATGAACTGTACCTCAGGTGCAATGTCATTAAACTTGGTGATAAACGCGTGCTTGACCCAGTCGACGAAATACTCAGACGACAGGGTTGCCAGTAGATATGGCATGATGACGTACAAATGCTCTGTAACAAAACGGCACACCATCAATATTAACGAATACTACAAAATATTCAGCAAGGCCCCGGCAGCGAAGTTCTGGAATCTCCCCTTGCAGAGAGTAAAAGAACTGCTCAAGGCTAGAAACGTTCAGTTCAGTCTTCAACACAACCTGAAATGAGCTGTATTAGGCTTGGAAAATTCAGTGAGGTTAAAACATGCTCCAGCTGGGGTCCGGTGGTGTCCGTGCTCTTAAAGGTCGGCCCCAGCTTTCGAGCATGAAGAAAACATTGTGCGTGATGACTGTTAAATCGATGGCCAAATCATAGAAAACAGTACTCGAAAGCTATTTAACGCCGGTAACTCGTAACAGGCTGGTACCTACGATTTTACGTCCTTATCCGAGAAGACGTGAAGGTTTAACCATTTGTAGAGAACGAGATTGTTTCACAAAGGCAGCACCCTCTACTCGGTTATTTTAAGACCCCGGCTGAGTGTTGATCCGACCGGGATTTGAACCCGCGACCTCTCGCACGATAGACCGGAACTTAACCTATTTCCGTCTCATCAAACTTTTCAGTGACTTTATTTTTGAAAAAAAAAAATTAATCTAAGCTCTAACGCTGCCGATGTTGAATTTCTTTTTGGCCATTCTCGCGACTCATTTCTCCCCCACAGCACATTTTAAAATGCTCAAACTCAAGTATTTACAGAACTTCAAGTGATGTATTTATTTTGCTCTGAAGTAGTTCAGCTCGGTCTTTGTTTTTTTCAACGGTGTTGGATTTTTCGACTGAAAACCTGAGGATTGTCTTTATGTGCGAAACAGAATGGAACAACCGAATCGCAAACGCTAAAACACATTCCCGCTTACCCATGTTCCAGTTGAACTCGGTCAGGTTCCGTAAAGCTACGATCATCACCAGTATTAGATAGTGGAATCTCTCTCTGATGTCTAAACAATGACAATACGTGAATAAAATGAGTAGAGTAGATAGTTTTACTTAATCAGGATTATCCTTTAATTAAAATTACATTTAATTTTACTGTTATTAATAGGAGCCAATTGATACAATCTTGAGAAACCTTGGTAGCCTCCTTAACTTCAAACATAAACTTAAGAATTTCTTTTTAATCATAAATATAACAAACTGTATGATGTTTCTTTTACAAGGTATGCGTCTATACTTCATTCACGTCTAAGGCTAGACAGACTAGTGCTCACGGTTTAAACGATTATTTATACCGTATTAACTGTTCTAATTCTCCTTTGTGTCATTGTGGTTCTGGGGTTCTGGGGTTGAAACAGCAAAACATTTCTTTTTAGTCTGTCCCAACCATGCTGCTCTGAGAGTTTCGCTCTTTGCCTCGGCTGCTCGCCTTCTGGGTAATATTTGGGTTGAAGCTACTGACTCTCAAAAGTATGCTCTACTTATTTATGGGCCTAGTGATACTTCAGTGAATCTTTGTAGAGTTCAAAGTTTCATTATTGACACTGGGAGATTCACTGCTTCAACCTAATTTTTTGTTATGTATACTCTTTCTTTTTCTATATTGTAGGCTATGTAAACCCCCTTGATGAGCGCACAATAGTGCTGCTCTTGGGGTAAACGTAGCCAGAAAATATGTTTAAATAAAAAAAATAGGAGCCCTAAAAAGATACAGCATACCTGAATATAAGTTGTAGGCATTATAATTAAATTTATGTACTCCAATTCAAGGATTAAACGAAATAGAATAACTAGTTTTACAATGTACTGGGAGTCTAAAACTACTAAAAATATATTAAGTGTTGTAATTTAAGGACTATTCTTGAAAATATAATCTAGTCTATAGACAAGCTGAATCTAAAATCTTCAAAAAAAAAAAAAAAAAAATACAAATTAAGCAGAGTTCAGACTAATGATACAGACTAAAGTTACAAGTTTCTAAACTCCACAAGAAAGTATATCCAATCTCTCTGATTACACTGCTGCACAGGTCAAACATAATTTTTACAACTACTTTTTTGTTACTATGCTAAAACATTGTTTTGACTTTTACAACTTACCACTACAAGCCATCTGGAAGAGGTTATTTTTCTCAAATCTCTTGAAAACGCTTCCCTTGAGCTCTACAAACTAAATTAGAAAATAAAAGTTCACTTCACTCTTGAGTAGCTTTTATTATTATTACAGAAACCAGTGAAACAACATGGAACTTTACACAACAACATAACGTGCCATACATTCTAGCACTAAAACACTAAATTATAGAGGACATTATATATGTACTATTTACAATACGAGTGGCGATGTTGTATCGGATATACAATGGCGAGCTGCTTTGGCGAGCCATTGTATATCCAATACAACATTGCCACAAATGTTGTAATGTACTTATGATATGCACCACATAAAATTTTAAACTTTGATTTCTCCCACCTTGCTATCGATGTGGGATGAATTAGCTTCTCACAAAAACATGTCCCACATCGAAGAGACAGTGTGTATGCAATAAGAGAGCAGAGCGTAGCATGCAGAAAAATAGGTCCCACATGGAAGAGATGGTGTGTACGCAATAAGAGAGCAGATGTACTTTGTCATTTCACCCGGTCTGGAATAGGGGAAGTCAGTGATCGGTCGTGAGACCTCCTCATACTAATGCTAGCATGTTAGTATCCTATATCATTCCATACAGGTTTCTACGTGTAGTTGGCTTATAGTTAGTACTCTGTATCATTTGATACAGAATACTAATAAGCTAACTTTTTCTTCTTTAGTTAGCTTAGACCATGGAAATGGTCCTAGGTACCTTACTGAGTGCTTTCATAAGTTACAGTATTAAACGAGGTAATCTAAAATCGGAATTCCTCAAGTTATATGCTTTGTGAAATGTGTTCACTTGCCTGGTTGGATATCATGATAACAAGAAGAGCTTTGTTATGTGAGTTGACTGCTACATTGAGACATGTGGCTTGGAATAACACAAGAACACCATGAAGAACTAATGTTTTGGGAGTACAGTTAAAGAATGGCTACAAACAATTATTATTGACAATAAAATTATAGTCAAGTTTCGTATTTGCAATTTGACACTGATTGCAATGACTACAGACCTGTCTGAACAGTGGTAGCCTCATCTTTGTGTTAAATATTCATAAATACCAGCAGAGAGATGAACTAGCTTTGCATATTGTTGTAGTTGTGACTTCTATGCCTTCTTGCTGGTATTTTCCAATATTTAACTTCAGAATAAGACTAACACTACGCAGATGATGCAAGGATGTAGATAATTATTGTAGAGATACATTGTAGCACAAGTAAACACAGTTATAGGAGGGGCCATTTTATAATGCTGTGTGCTTATTTTATGCTTAAAAGTTGGGCCATTTACTACTAACTATACAAGTGAGGTTATGGCAGTGTACTGGATGGAGGGATGCAGATCACAGATCATTATTGATCACAGATCATTATTGTTAACAGTTCATACTTTAAAATTCCAACTGAGTAACAGCTTCAGTCACAAAAATGCAAGCCTTAGTTATTTTCAAGGGCTCTTCAATGACACATTTTAATTTTCAAGTGCCTGTACTAATACAAACAATGTACGCGGGACGCTGCTGGACATCATTATGTCTGTCAACTACCATTAAACCATCAAACTGAATTCTTTAACATATTGTTTCTTATTTTCATTTCTGAAAAAAAAATGTGCTTAGTAATAATTGGAGGACTTTTTAAGACCTTTTCCAAGAATTAAAGCAATTTTCCATGACATTTGTATTCATTCAATGTCTTTTCAAGATGACAAGATGACAAATTCAAGGGCTTTTCAAGACCGCATAAAACCATGCACTCAGAAATACTTAATCTGACTTCAGCAGTGTCTTGCCAATTCATAATTTGGATTAACTATTATTAGAATGTTATGTGCTCTTTAAGCAATAAGAATTGAACAAAGTAGGGCAACACTTATATTATTCTGGTTGGGATAGTACAGTGTACATGTATGATTATATTAAATGTCTCTCTATTTGTAACATATACACATAATAGGGACTTCATCTGGTTGGGATGTAGTATGAAGGATACAGACATAAACGACTCCCAGAGCGAAATGTGGTAGAATACCAATATGCTGCCTCTTTCTGTCCCTTGGCTCTGTTGCTGTCCAGAACAGTGCATCAAGGATATCTTGACCAAAGGAGGAAAACAGCCGATCAGCAATCTGTAAGATAATATCCACATATTTTGCTGGAATTTTATAATATATGTCAATAATAGCTACATGTAGGATTAATAGGACAATAATATTAGTGCTCGGGCCAGGCCTTTGGTCGCCTGAGTCAAGTGTTTCTTTTTTATTCTTTTTTATTCTTATTTTCTGTGTTTCAAGTACTTCAATGGCTCAACAGTTGACAGGGTGAACCAATCAGATTCAATTCAATCAGGTTTGGAATAACTGATAGAGCCATTATTGTATGTAGAAAACATTTGCTGTGTTATTATTTTCTTCAACTTCTATTGGCCCAAGTTTGGTCGGCAGTGCCAGCCTCTTGTTATTTAGTAGGACAGTAATAAAAACTTTTTGCAAAAACCTTGAATGGAAGGAAACAGAAAGTAATCATACCAGAGTCCTGCCATGTTGATAATCTATCGGCCATTTTTTGCAAGATGATTGGTCATACTGTAATCCACTGTCCAACAACAATCTGAATCACTAAATGTCAAATTCAGGACTGGAAATCCAGAAAAAAAGGTACACAAATAGCCCAAACTGTTCAGCTTGAAGATGTACTTGCTTTTGACAAAGTCATCTACATTAATTATTTTGTAAGTGTACATTTAAACTGGTGCTAATTTTCTATATTTTTACAGATTATACAATGTACGTCTGGCCATTGTTTTCTGGCCTAAAAACATTGGGCCAGACTCATCAAATACATTTAGTAAAACTTTTATTGAACTACATGTAGCTGCTGCACATACCTCTAGCATATTGTAGATGACATAGAGTTTAATGACAGACTGTCCTCTTACTGTGTGATAGAGAACTGAGAAGTCGACATACTCTAACAGCCAACATGATACTAGCATGATAGATCCTGGAAGAAAAATATTGTATCTCAATAACTTGTACTACTTTGTGAAAGCTAATTTTCATGCTTGTTATTAATACATGCAGGATGATTTTTTTCAAGTACCTTTAAGTAAGTCACATATCTGCGCAGGTTCCAGCAATCGAGTCCTATTAAAAAAAGATAATATGTAAATTAGAATAAATATACTGAACTGTTCAACGTATGTAGAGGATAAATATTACATGGATGCACATGTACAGAGGTTTGGTGTTTATCTTGAGTGGTGAGTTGTAATATTTACACAAATGAGTGCAGCAAACATAATTATGTATCAGGGAACGAGCGAGGCTGCACCATTGCACCATTCCCACTTTAAAAATACATTTGTCCCTTGAAAAAAGATTTAATAATGGTCAAATTGACTCACTTTGGCTGCTTCCAAAGGAAATTAAATGCCAGTTCACTCACAAAAGGGCCAAATTGTCCCTACTGGCTCAATTTCTGGCTCAATCCCTGATGTACTTATCACAACAAATTCACCAAAAGAAGATAAAAACTGTATCTCCAAGCTCAGCCATGTAATATTCTGTTTACTATTCACCAAGCTATAAATTTCTGTAGCATTTTTACACACAACATGAACATCACAGTTGTGTAGATGTTTTCATGTTGCATGTAAAATCTGGTATTTACAAAATGTATGGCTTAGTAAATAATAAAAATAAAATATAAATATGTTACTTACTGGCCAGGAGGTCCATAAAGAGAAAACCTTTGCCCAAGGTCTTAAGTATGGACCAAGGGAGGTGGTTTAATGACATTGTTATGCTCTCCTTACAATACTGATTGTAACGATTAACAAAAGTGAAACTGCCAGTGACATTCATTATCAGGACCAGGTTGAGCTGGTACCAATCAGAGTACACAAATTCATCAGATTCCAGACCAATATATTTTGCTTGTATCTTCAATAACAATTATTGTTTTCTCTGACTACTGTACCTGTACTTACTTTTTGCAAAGGAAAAATCCTGTGATCAGCTTCCAAAGAGCTACTATCATCCTGATTGGAAGAAATGTGAAGATGAACAGGAAACAATCCAAGCAAAGCATGAATCCAAACACCATCAACTGAAAGCAACAATGACAGCAGCAAAGTCATGCAAAGTTATGTTTGTTAATGGTTATTCAGGCCTTGAGCAAGGGAGTATGTGATAAACCATATTGTTCATAAAATGTAACATTCACAAGGCTTGTCATAATTGTACATTATTTTTCCGACTCTGATCA